>JAPQWV010002121.1:0-63812 GCA_027422505.1 Craterostigma plantagineum
AAATTTTTGTAACGCACCCTCGGGCATAGAATCCTCGGTCCGCCCTGCTCTCCACTACCATATATTTATCATCAAACTCTTCATTTTAAAGATGTAAATCAAATACATATCTAATGGACAATTTTTTCCTTGTAAAACTTAAACATTACGAAAACCTGTGGACTATGGTCAACAACCCTCTCTCTCACTAACTTTTAATTTTTTTTTCCCTTTTCTTTTTTTCCTCCAACTCGTTGCCGATAGAAGAATGAGAAAGTGAGCAGCAAAAGGTGAAACATCTTCCAATAGCATGGCTTCTTCTTTGATTTAGATGTGCCAGTAAAAGTATTTTGTAAAATCTCAATCAAATTCCTTAATGCCCCTGTTTGGATTCCGGATTTCTTCAGAATCTTCCGTTTGGCAATCGTTCCGATTTGGATTTCGATTTCGCCCAATTCCGAGGGGAAATCCAAACTCTTATAATTCGTCGGATTTGAAATTCCATATCAATGGTCCATTTTTAAATCTAAAGCTGAGCACGTAACAGTTTTCGTAATTTAATAATATTAATATTAGTATAAGTATAACAATAATAATATTAAATAATAATATTAAATAATAATAATGAAAAAATATAATAATAACAATAATAATACTAATAATAATATTAAGGGGTGGACGATGAGTCGAGCCGATTCGCAAGCTCGATGAGCTGAGTCGAGCTCGTCATGGATTTGCAAAGAGCCGGCTCGAGCTCTTGGCAAGGTCGAGCTCGTCACGGGTTCGCGAATGAGCCGGCTCGAGCTCGAGCTTACTCGTGGACACTCGAAAGCTCGCAAGCCGGCTCACGAGCTTGTTTTTTGATATCATGATTTTTATTTTATTTTAAATTTGTACTTTTTAAAATTACTTTAGAAAAAGTTAGAAATCGAGTTTGACGAGCTTCACGAGCTCGAGCCGAACTCTGTTTTGAAATCCGAATTTCGAAATCCTAATGTTTGCCAAACAATGAATTTGGATTTGAAATTACGATTTTGAAATTCATAATTTAAATTAAGCGATTTCGTTCAATACGCGATTCCAAACGCGCTGTAAACAAATTCCTTCTTCGAAATAGTTACCTCAGGTTTGCGTAGCTTCTGTTTTCAGCGAATTTTACCTTGTTATCTGCTCCGATTTGTTCTGAAATTTGCTTCTACTGAAGCTAAGCTCTTCATCTTTTCATAGCATCTCGAATTGACTCGATCTGATGTTCCTGCGATTTAATATGAATTTTTAAATTTAATTTACAAACTGGAAATCTCTATTTATTGTGTTTGGAACCCGACGGGCAACTGTTGTATTTCTTAGTTAACACATCCATACTATTAAAAATGGATTTTAATGTAATAACTATTTATTCTGTATTTTATTTTTGAAAAAAAGTTATTTAATTATAAATATTGCATAGTTGAAACCTCAAATAGGTAATAGACATTTATGAAGAATATATATTCATTTGAAAAAGTATTAGTTGTTTAATTTCTTTAAATACTATTTACGTTATGATATATAAATAAAAAATAAATATTTAAACATTATTTGAAAATGATTTATATATTGTAATAATATAAATAGAATATTTTAGTTATTTAAAATTATTGGATCCCGCGAAAGGGGATTAATTCACATAAGTTTAAATAATAATAATAATAATAATAATGATTTTTAAGTTAATATAAAACCGTTGCGATTATTAATATAATGGTGGTACATTGAAAATAATTACATAGTATATCAACGTGCCTTTGGATAAAATAACTTAATAATATGTTTAAATAATCAATGCAATATATATTGCCAAAGTTTTGAAAAATAAAATATTATTGTTGAACCATGTAATTATTTAAAGAACTAGGTTTGCCCCCGTGCGATGCACGGGTATTTGTTGTCATGAATTGAATTATTATTCAATTAAGATGGATTTTCTCTTTCAGTTATATACATCAATCATTCCATTCGTTATTGAAAGCGGAAAAGTAATACAACTCCTTAATTTGAATACTATGAAACATGTTTTCATCAAATAGAATCATATTCATAATAAACGACGACACGGTATGTTGGTCGATGGTGTTGAAAACACTGTGGTATACTATGTTTGTTAACCTCCACTACGTCACCAAATGCACGGTTATGTTTTGTGCAATATAAATCGACACGAGTGCGCCCGAAATAGCAGGGTTGGGATATAATTTTTACCTGTTTAAGTAAATGGGTAAATCCGAACCCAACTCAAATATTAAGTGGACCATGTTCGAATTTTCAACCCGAAATCAACCTGAAACAAACCTATTTAATCCGAAAATATAAATTATTAGAATATCCTTAGCATAAATAAATAAAGGAAAAATAGATCATATGCTCGATGAATTATGCTGAGATGTCATGAAAATGAGGATGGAAGATCAATGGAAGATAGCTTGCTTGAAAGTTTGGGTTCAATATTATCGGCTTCGGTTGATACCCGGTGACTATGAAATAGCTTGATATTTAATTATGATTTCTGAGACTGTTGTTATTTGAAAGTTTAATTGTTTCTTATTATATCGATCTTTTAGAAAAAAAAATAAACAAATGTTTCTCTGTTATTTTGTTTAATTTGGATTTATAATTCTGTTTATTAACTTTTTCTTGCTTTTTTTTAAAAATTTTTAAACGGCTTGGCTGGTCAGTGGGTTAGATTTGAGTTAAAACAGGTTGGGTTTGTGTTTGATATTTCGACCCGTTTAAGTAAACATGTTAGGTTAGGGTTGAGGTTTTCAACCCGTTTATTAAACGGTTGAACCCGGATGTGACCCGACCATATGTTTTGTCACACACATCATTCTTTTTATCGTGTAAATATTAAATTAATGCATGATTATCATTATCTCTTTATAAAAACAATAAAATAAAATTTCTACAGTCTTGCAGTCTACAATCATTCAATGTTTAAGTAGTCTCGCCTGATAGTTGTGTATCGTACAGTCATACAATGTTTAAGTAGTAGTTGTGCAGTCTTACAGTCTTACAGTAGTAAGCGGTCTCATTGCAGACTGCAGTCTCATGGCTTTGCGTTCGGTCACACATTCTTGCAGTCTGTACAGCCATTGCAACAGTCTTACATACTCACGGTCTTACGTTTCTGGAACAGTATTCTATTGTTGTATTAAGTCTGCGAGATTTTATTCTACTTTAGTTGTATCAATCTTGAACGTTTCCAATATTTCAAAATTACACACACTAATCTGAGTTAAATACTTGTGTAAATAAACTCGACGAATGGGGACACCAAGCTCATCGACTAATGGGCTCGGTAAATATTTAAAATCATATGCTCCAAAACCAGTCAGTTAACATGTACTATTCATCTTGAACTTTGGTTAACACTCTCATAGAAATAAACATGTAATTCAACCAAGTAATAATCGAAACCACAATAAAAGTAAGCACTTACTTATCAGGCGTCATAAAAATCAGTTCTTGGATACCTAGACTGAACATGGCCATTCCAAGACCAGCATCAGAGAATCTTCATCCCTTTCAAATTCTTCGAAGCCACGTCAGCACTTTCGCTCTCCCAGAGCCAATCTGTAAAAAACAACCAAGCAATAATCGAAAACCCCAATAAAACTAAGCACTTACTCATCGCAGGCTGATGAACATGGAGCACACAATTCCTCTTCATCCCTTCTGTTAAAAAACAACCAAGCAATATCGAAAACCCCAATAAAACTAAGCACTTATTCATCGCAGGCTGATGAACATGGAGCACACAAATCCTCTTCATCTTCCCCATTGCCTGATAAAAGGAAGGAACGAAATCGATAAGAACCCATTTCAGAAACCCAAGAAATTTCTTCCCCAATATTTAGTTACCTGGAATAATCCTGGGATCTTTGTAGTCGAATAGGCAACTAAGCCCTTGAGCCCAACGATTTTCCAAGATCTCTTATCTGCAACTTCGAACTTCGATCGAGGAATGTTGTTAGCAGAAGGAAAGTTCGGCCCAGTTTATGGCTGTTTATTCACGGAGGAATCCACGTTGCTGTCAAGTGTTGAGCAACGAATCGACCATGTCAGACGAAGAAGCTGCAAGAGAATTAGAATACCTGGGAAGAATCAAGCACCCTAACCTCGTCCCTCTGGCGGGATATTGCCTAGCTGGCGAACAGAGGATTGTGATCTACGATTACATGGAAAATGGGAACCTTCACAACTTGCTCTACGATCTTCCCCTTGGCGTGCAATCTAAGGAAAATTGGAGTTCAAACAATTGGGAAGAAGTCGACGGTAAAGAAGGAATCAACATTTGGAAATTAAGGCACAAAGGTTGCCCTAGGCTTGGCTCGTGCCCTGGCGTTTCTTCACCATGGCTGTTCGCCTCCAATCGTACACCGAGACGGAACTGACTTGGCTTTCTTTACCGTGAATGCAAAAGACGTTTCAACAAAATGGCCAGATACAGAGAGCGCATTTATTGAAGAGAGTTACAGACGACTCTTTAGATGTCCTATCCGGCCAAATAAAAATGGAAGCATTCCTAGAATGACACCTCAGCAAAATTGGTCGGCTTTCAGTCGGAACCACAAAACATTGTCATCGGATTTTTTTTCGCGCAATCCTATTGGTGGGATGGGACTCCGTTGCTGACGTGGCATGCCCAGGAGAGTTACCATCCAACTTTATATATATAGATTATTACAAATTTTAAGTGTCTGGAGGTGCAAAGGGGGTGTAGGAGGGATGTGAATTTCGGACCCTTTAATTAAATTGGAGGGATTGTGTCCAAATTACTAAAACATTCACAACTAAAATACTTTACCGTTATTGATGCAATCACTACAACATGAAAATCAGATTTTCGAACCGATCCGAAAATTTAGTTATTTAAGATCAGTAGTTTAATCGGTCTAAAGTTGGAATAAAAGTGCAGTAAAAACGATGATTTTCGAACCGAGCTCGGCTCATTTTTTGTGCTCGAGCCCTACAGTTGAGCTCGAGCTCTAGTTTTTTTAATAAAAATAAAATAATAAAAATGAAAATTAGGAAAAAAAAGATAAATTGAAGTGATTGCCGAGGGAGGTATAATAAAGATAGAACGAAAACAATTTTAAAGCTTAAATAAGAAAAACTAAAACTTGTTAATTGAGTCTAAACTCCACAACTATGACTATTAAACTTATATTTGTAACACTCTTCACTTTTTAAGTCTTTCTCTCGGCAAGGCGACAACTAGTCGATGATTTTAGACAAGACTCATTCATGAATTTGGTGTTGATTTAAAATCTTCAACATACGTTTGACCTCATAAATTACTCCATTTTGGTCTATTGCCATACATTTAAAATTATTAAAAGGCGACTATAATTTTTTTTTTTTTTGGTATGAAAATCCTTTCATTCCCAATCATCAAACTTTGCCGTTACATCATAGTCTAAATGGAGTTAAGTTATTTATCTACGGTAGAAAGAGCTAGCTAACAGTAAAGAAGATTCGATAACTAACTCCCTGTCCCTGGCTTGCATTTGGTTTTGACATGATTTTACTCTGTGTGGTCGACACATCTATATCCAAGTGTACTTTATAGTTCCTGGCCCTCCATAAAACACTCCATCGGTCCCATTATTTTTTGTACATTTTACTATATCGGACATCCCATATCTTTTGTACATTTCTTATTTAGCAAAAAACTATCACAAGTAATCAATATAATAATATTAAATATTCTTAAAGGACGTGTCAAAATATACATTTTTTACCTATTAATTGTACTATATTATTAAAATATTCAGTTTCTTAAAAATCGTGCCATATCCCAAATGTCCATAAACATATGGGACAGATGGAGTAATATACAGTGGCTGCAAAAAGCGCCGGCTGCACCTTCGCGATGACATGCCTCTTTCGCCCATTCAACTTAGCCACAACTCCCATCTCTCAATTACTGGTATTTGATCTTCATGCACTCTGTCATATCCGTAAGCACCCTACGACTTGAATCACCGATTCATTATCTTCTTTGCATAGCGCGCAAATAGGGTCACAAACTCGAATCCCCCATTTCACTAGCTTGTCTTTGGTATATTTTGCGGAGTAGAGCTAACTAAAATATAAATGCATGTTTCGGAATATTCCATATGTTCCACACTGCAGCCGCTAGAAAATTGGTTTTGCGTATATTTTAGTCAGTCGTATGCTGAAGAGACTTTGTATCTCCATCCGGCGTTGCGAGCCATCTGTCGCCATTAAAGCCATTCCGCAGGATACTCTTATCCGCCCCTTTGAGATAAATGCTGTCTAGCTATCTAATCCACAAACTATCTTCGTTCCTAACTAAATCCCAAACTTATTTTCCAATACATGCATTATTCCATGTTTTCAGTCCCCAACATTGAGGCTCCCCATATGCCTTCTTCACCCAAACAGATTCCCATGCTATGTTTCCTCGTGTTCGACCATCTCTCGCCCTTTTCCCGACAAAACTCCGGACACTTCTGATCAACCATCTTCACTATAATTGTGGGTAATAAGAAAATCCTGTCCCAGTAGCCATCACCGAGATGAAAAAAACAGAGTTTATTAAACAACACCGGCCCGCGTATGAAAGGTTACGAGAAGTCCAACAGGTAACTCTCTTCACAATTTTCTCTACCAGTACAATACAATCTGATTTATTCCACTTAGTTGGCGAGATGGGAATCCCCAGATACCTCATAGGATGATATGTCCCCTCAGTGATCCATTGCATTCATTACCAGCTGAACTGATCTTTTTTGCGCCTTACAGACCACTATCAGGTCATCCGCGAAGCACAAGCTTACAACCCTCAACTCTTTACATTTCGGGTGGTGTCGAAACTCTTCCTTGCTGGCAGCGAGCTGCAACGTTCTAGTGAGGTATTCCATTGCCAGAACGAAGAGACTATAAATTTTGACTAGTAGAGACTTCCTCAAGATATTATTCTCCATCATTTTCCATAATTCCTTTATCTGTCGATACTGAATCTTTGAAATCGAATATCCCGACATATCTCACCATCAGTATCCAATTTTTGCCTCCTCATTTAAGCAATTGTTTCATCGAGATTTTTCTTTCGGCGTTGGAGTATTGATATTGTAACTTCAAGTGAAACGAAGAGAAAATGAATTATCTTCATTGAGGACGCGTATGGCTTTCCAATGAAGTGGTACAACGCTGCAATTTTATTTTCTTTATTTGAATACATTCAGCAAACCTTCATTAATACCCATAAAATATCGAGCAAGTACATGGACGTCTGTAAAAGCTTAGCAACTATCAGACAATTACAAGGATTTATCACTTATTTGCACAAGCCAAATGTAATCTCAGGCAAAAATTTCGAAATCAATGGTCAAATGAAAACACAGAGAACTAGAACTGGAATTGCATCTCCGAAGAGTATCCAAGAGCTTCGAGATGAGCAGCCATGGCCTTGTTCATTGGAGGCGGACCACACCTTAGTATCTGCATCAGAATATTATAAACATAAGTTTCTTGAAGAACGAAATCGTAATTAATTAATTAATACTTGTTTTTTCGTAAAAAAATATGGAACCTGAATATCAGATGACGGTGGTGGGCAGTGAGCTTCGATCATTTCCTTTGTGACGAATCCAACGCCACCATTCCATATTTCAGGAGGCTATACATATATATATATATATATATATATATATGAAACGGTAGGACGAATATATCAGTATTAGTTTACTTGTCTTAACTCTTACTATAGAGAAGAAAAGATTGAGTTGGAATGTTTGGCAATGCATAACACGCATTAAAAGTTACCTGATTGAGAACGTAGTACACTTTGAACCTGTTTGGGTAGGTTTTAGCAAGGCTATCCAACTCATCCTATGATTAGAAAATAAGCCCACATTAACACAAATTGAAATAATCCTTTTAGTAATCCTTCTTCGTTTACATCGATAGTAATAGGGTGATTCTTTGCTACTACTAAGTACTACCCCATTGGACTCATAACCATCCCTCTTTCTTATATATAGCAAGAAGTTCAAATCAGGCCCAGGTAACTCGTTCAATTGATTAGTTTCACAGGTTTGCAAAGCACAAAAGGACGAATAAATAGTAGATTATTACCTTGACAAGAATATCTTCGTACGTGACATTAGCATAAATCAGATGGACCATGGTTTTGTCATTTGGGTTTTCAAGAATTGCCCGAGTAACCTGGAGAATTTCCCCGAATAGAAATATATCAAGATAGCAAAAATCTTATATAAATTATGTATCTTTATCGATGCATACGAACTTGGAACATAGGTGTGATTCCAGAACCACCAGCGATCATTCCAAATGCTCGTACTTGGCCAGGTTGATACTTGAAACGACCCTAGAGTAAAACCGTCATGAATAAGGAGACTTTTCCAAATGTAACAAATAGCACTGAATTATATTCTTTTCTTTTTCAGTACGTTTACTTAGGGTGTGTTTGGTTTAGGTTGCGTTTGGTATGCGAAACTCGGTGAAGAAAAGAAAAATAGACTTAACTTAATCTTAAAGCAAAAATCATGGAAAACCATGTGAGGAAAATGAAGGAAAAAGCTAGTGAAATCATTTTCTCTCTTGTTTTCTTTTCCTCAACGTTTCCTCGATCCAAACACCCTTAATGTTTGAGTGTGTGTGTGTTCTATATCAAGTTAGCCCTTTAAGTTATTGGAAACGAGAGTACCAATATCAACTAGGCAAAAAGAATAACTTACCTTTGGCCTTTCACAGCCAGATAATCACCTTCAGACAATTCCCGAAAATGATGGGACATTCTCCCTTGTGGATACATCTACGACCATGCCAAAATTATGAGACAAAACAAAACATGATCTAGCATTTGCTACAATTAACTCAAACACGGATATAAAGAGAGCACACACCTTTATAACTAGCTCAAAATATCCAACATCAGAGTCCAAGGTAATCGGAGTGTACGGTTTGATCACATCTTCACCTTGGCTATCTTTACCCCTGGGAGGTTATACAATGAGCTCTTTTCCAATGTGGGATAAATAAATAGCAAGCTCTCAACACAGTTAGGTGGTGATATATTTTCGGCATGGGATGGGATGGAATTCTCATTAACGATCCAATATATGCCATTTTATCACAAGATAAAAGAGTTAAATGAAACTTACTTGCAGCTTATGTGCTGTCCTATAGGGAGGCCAAGCACAGAAGTTGGGGAAGGGAGAGCAAATTTGAATTTAGCTACGTTATGGCTGATCTGCGTTTTCTTGACAAGCTTGAATTCCTTGAAATTTTCGGGATCTAAGCACACTGTCGAAAACCCAATAATAATCATCTAAGTCTGAAAAGGAAACAACATAAACAGCAGCCTCATTGAAGAACCTCCAAACCCTTACCATCGAATGAACCAAAACAATCAAAGATTAAACCTTTATGCGAAATCAAGATCGACCAACCCATGAGCGATTATTTATTTTATGGAGAAAAACTAGCACAGTACGATCTAAAGGTAAATGGGTCGGATCAGAGTTCAGAATATCAAAAACCTTTTGGCTTCTTCGAAGAGGAAAATAAGAAGTAAACAGCTCCTACGGCAACGACACTAACAGCGACGGCGACGAGCAATTGGCCTTCGGACGTCCCCAAGAAATCCATATTCAACGAAAAATTAAGCTCCTGAATTTTCAGGAAACAAATTCAATCGGAAGTGTTTTTATTTCAGCAATCGAAATCAATCAACTGAAGCGTTTATATAAAATAAATTAATGGGTATAAATAAAATATTGTTTGGTTAGTGGGTTTAAATAAACATATGTAAGAGGGTGTGTTTATCTAAACACGTATGCATGAGTATAGAGTGATTTGATATAAACCCGTGGTTTAGATAAACCTACGAACTAAAATCATAAACTCACCTTTAAAATATTTAACCCTCCAACCAAACAAGAGATTCCAAGAATTGTTCGTGCCATTACCTTACTGGAGATATTAAAAACGAATCTGTAATTTGGTAACGACAAGTGAATATCCAAATCTTTTTCGTTCGTGTATGTTTCTATTAAATAGAAAGGTTAGGTGAGGGAGGCCAAAATGAATAAAGGTCAAAGTTCTAATTCGTATTCATGATCCATCTTTCTTGACTTGGACCAAAGATTAGTAGCACCTTTTATATTACTACCATTAGTTTATTAGTTTATTAGTTTATCTATTGTTGTCGTATCAGTCAAGAAATCAATAGCCCTCCTTGTACGAATGATAACAAGCATATTTTGAATTTCTCGTCACTTGTTATTCATTCAATGTCTTCATCTTCTATGTCTTCAACTATTCGATCAAATTAATAGTTTTTCATTCTTTGTAAGGCGTTCCTCAACGCATATACCCAAAAAGCATATTTTTTGCGTGCCACATCAATGCCATCTCAAAAGTAAAAAACTTCTATCTTCAAAATAAAACTCATCCCCATCCATAAACCCCAAAAAAGAGGTTTTTTGGGGACCTACCTCAATTTCATTTAATTTGTCAATTATATGTATCCAATTTTTTTAAAATTATTTATAAATAATTGTATTTCATATTATTTAATTTTTTAAATTTAAGAAAAAATTAAAAATATATTTTTTATTTTTTCCATTACATAATAAAATTTTACTTTTAAATACAAAATAAATAAAAATTTTGAACACATTAAAATTTTTTGTAAAATAAATATATATTAATATATAAATATTAATAAATGAGGATAAAAAGGAAATAAAGTAAATAAAAAAGAAAAAGCTTACGCATAAAGCAAAAAACCTAGGTTTAATATATTAAACCCAATAAAAAACCTATCACCCTTCCCAATGGTAAAAACCTATAGCTATAGGTTTTTTACTTTGTCCACGTCATCAAAAAACATTGCATTGAGGAAGGCCTAATAGAAAATACAGTGGAAATCAATTGAACCCCTGTAAATTCTTTATTATGGCCTTGAGGTGACAAATTGCACACAGACATAAGTACCCATTTATATAATTTTCCCCCACCAGAAGTTCTCTACGCAATGTCATTGTCATCGTAATTCACGCACTATGATAACTTTCAATCTAATTCAAATTCTCATTTTAGGTATAGGGTTGTGCGTGGTGTGGTTTTGGACGGTTCTTATCAATTTAATGCCATACATGTTTTTTCCGAAAAAGAATCTAAATTGCAATTTTGTAAATTAAAATCAGATATCACGCCCCGACCCGGGTCCAAGGCGCGACAACAGCCGCGTTTATCATTAAACGCAAGACTCGATATCAACTCACATGTTACGAATAAAACTCATACAAAAGAAATTACAACATAAGTCGATGAAATATATATTTATATATCAAATGAGGTTTTAAACTGTACAGAACCGTTCAAAAACCTCGACTAATGAAGGATTATATACGCAAATATCTACCCGAAAGATAACTCTGCCAATGGATCCGCCAAACTAAATGAAAGGCAGAACTCCAAGGTAGAAGAATCGGCAGCGGAAACGACGATCGATAATGGCAAATCTCCAAGCAAAATATAACGACCTAGAAGCAATATATATATATATATATATATATATATATATATGGGGTGAGCAAACCAATAACTCAGTGAGAAGATAATATAGACACATTTTATCCTCACGGAAGGTGCGTCCACTACCATGAAATCATAACAAATCAAATATATCGACAACTGCATTTATATGATAAAATTTCCACGACTCATAGAGATAAATACGACCACTGACTATCACGAGACACATCAAGTACCTCAACAAAATCCACGTAACACATAAATGACGCATGCGTGGCCATCTCCTCCCTCAAAGTGAGCTTTGTCCGAATCCGTCATCGTACTCTAGACCGTGGACCGTAAACTGACCTATCAACTACTATAACATGCATGTCCCACACACACACGATGACGTTGGCCAAAATCTACCCAGCGACCACCTTCAACGATAATCAATGTCATCAAAACATGGCACTGTAAGGGTGCAATCGCTGGGCCTCACTCACCCGGGTGTGCCAAGCCACATGCTACTTACTCGATTTGCCACTCCGCACTCACCCGAACGTGGTCATTTGGGCTACTTAGAACTTGGTACCAAGTGTATGCAACAAACAAGACCAACCAACAATCCACAAACCACAAATCAACTCAACAATATCAAACAATGACGTGCGATCACGTCACGTATTCCAGAAATTTAATGTTTTACAGCAAAAACTTCAAAAATCCATAACAATTCACAGAAATATTGAATCGAGATGATTCAAGCGGCTATGAACAATTGAGAAAGTAAGCTTTCAACAGAGACAAATTTCGAGTAAATTGGAGCAGCCTAGATGGATCAAAACTGAAAAATACAGCAGCTGTGCCAGTAAAATTTTCCAAAACAGTAGATCAAAATTTCCAGTTTCGAAGTATCAAATTGAAAAATTCAAAGTAGATCGTAGGAACATCAGATTGAGTCGATGCAAGAAGATATAAAAAACTTAAGGCTTTCAATAGAAACAAGGTTTCAAAGAATTAGAGCATAATAGCTAGGTCAAATTTGCTGAAAACCAAAGCTGCGCAAACAGAATTTTTACGAAGGACTATCCTGAAAAACGAATTAGAGGGAGATGTAAATGTCGGTTACCTTAGGAAAACTTAGCTGAGACCAGAATTCATACAAAATCCAGCTTCGGAAGTTTTAGTTGCTTGCATCTCTCTGTTCCTTTGTGTAGAATACCAGTTGTAATTGTGCTTTGATTTTATTATATGTCCTTGTAATTAGGGGCTTTTATTGTATTTGTCCTTAATTTAGGACTTAGCTTGTTATTTATACCAAGTATGTTTGGTATAAATACTTGTACAAACATTGAGCTTAATAGAGATTTTTAGTCAATTGATCCGAAAGGCTTGCAAATCCTATTCTAGAGAGAGAAAATCAGAAAACATTCTCTCGCTACATGAATTCTCTCTCGAAGCTCTCAACGAAGGTTTTCGATCGAAATTCTATTCTCTATAATTCTAATCGATTCCTTTAGGATTCAAGTCTAGAAAGTTGATAAATTAGGACCTAACAATTGGTATCAGAGCCGATTCGTTCTGTTTTTGTAATACCCGGGTCCCCATAAGCTGGTATGGCCAATAATTCTATGTGCATATTACGTGTTCTACCTGACTACATGCACTTCATGGATTAATTACATGCCCACATGATTTCATGAATTATGTGCCTATGTGATTTGCAAATATGCGAGCATTAATTATGTGCTTATAGGTGAATTCTATGAAACTGTGTGCATTGAAGTTTATGAGCTTCTGTGACATCTAAGTTGGAAGGAGTTTAAGTCGGGACTTAGGGATAATTGTCGTACAAGGAATAAGATTTGGATAGGGAAATTTTCGATAGAAGCTAGATGTGAGAAATTGATATATTTGAAATATAATAATAAAAGTAGTGGGCTAGATTTAAATCCAACTTAGGCCCAGACAATTTATAGGTTTGGCCCAAGATAATATAAACTAAAGTGGGCCAAGTTAGTGGAAATGCAATGGATTATAATTGTTAAAATTTCCCAAGAAGAATCCCAATCTTGGCCCAATTCATTTATGATAAGCATTCAAGACAAGGTTTCCTTAAATTATGGGAAACCCACGCCACTAAATGTCCCATCAAGATACCTTGCTTATTTTAAGATCTATCCACACCTTAAACAATGAGCAAAAACACGTCAAATTCAAGATAAGGAAGGAAGGAAGAAAGTTTTACACCATAAAGAACCATTCGACCACATTGAGGGGAAAAAGAAAGTGCGAAGCCAAAGCTAAGCTTGGAGGAAGGTATAATTCCTCATAAACCCTTATTTTTATTCATATCTCAAAGTAATCTAGGTATGTTAGAGACAAAGGTTAATAAATAATAAGAATGGAAACGAGTTTGATTCGGGGGTTTGAAACTTTGTAGAATTTTAACAATCACGTTTAAGGAACTCAAATTTCGGTAAGTATAATTTTGTACCATGATTCTATGCTTTATTCAAGGGGTAGCGAGCTCTAGGAATTTTAAGCACAAACATCCTATTAGGCCGTGCTAGTATTAACATCGACTTTAGGGTTTTATTAGGATCCTTATGATTTTCAGCGAGTTCTTGAAAAAGGGGGAAGTTAGATCAATCTTCAAGTTTTAAAAGTGGTAGAAGTGTTACAAATTCCATTAGGGGCCGTGAGGTGTGAGATTCACGAAACATAGAGGTTGGGGAATCACTTGTGAAACGGGGGTTCGCGAATTTGGTAGAATTTCACGGATTGAACTAAGCTTGGCGAATCCTTAGTGTGAGGAGTGAATTTTGCGAATTATGGCACTTCACGGGTTGATGAATTTGGCGAATTGAGAGACGATGGAGTAGTTGGCGAACCCATGAAATTCACGGGTCAAAACAAGTCACGAACTCAAAAGCATTATTACATGGATTCGCAAACTTGGGTATTTCACGAATTGAGAGGTAAAATAGGAGACCACGTGAAGTATAACTATAAAATGATAGTATAATGTGGTAAGTACACTTGGCGAATTATAGGCAACACACTTCATGAATAAAGTGGTTGGGAATTGTGCTAAAGGAATAAAATAATATTAGAGCCACATGGAACTTGACGAATTGTAAGGTGAGAATACTAATAAATTATATGGACTTAGTGAGGTTATGTGTTGATAGTTCACGAATCATTAGGCAGCTCAATAGGCGCATAAGTAAAGAATTATAAATTATAAGATAAGCTTCACTAATTCCAAGAAGAAACTTCACGAGTTGGGTGGGAAGTATAGTAATAAAATAATATAGTGTCATGTGAGCTTGGCCAACCTTATGGGGTATAGGAATAAAATAATATAAATATCATACAAGCTTGGGAAAATAATATTATTATGTCATGAATTTCACGAAGGATATCAACGCAGCGAATCCAAAAAAATTTGGCGAACCCAAACGAGTTTTGCGAATCAAGGTTGGAGAACCCGTGTACTTCGCGGGTTAAGTTTGGCGAATTCATGGGCCGCGAATTGAGTAAGCCGCGAACCTTAGATCGTGAACCATCACTTGCGGGTCCATGTAAGTTGCGAACTGGAACTTTGCGAATTAGGAGCACTTCACGGGCCGAGCAAATTGGGCGAAGGCCCATTTGGTGAATTAAGAATCATGAGAATTCGCGAATTTACAATTCGCGAACTAGGGGAAATATGAAGGAACCCGCGAAATAAAAGCACATAGGGAACCTCGTGAACCCTAGGTTAGGAAGATATTCTGCGAATTCAACTTGACGAATCCATGTGGTTTGCGAATTATGTGTGAAGTTTTTAGACTTCGTGAATGGTGAATGACTTGACTAACTTCGCGAACCAAGAGAGTTCCGCGAACCCTAAATTGGCGAACCCACATTTGACGAATTCGACACTTAGCGAAACAAAACTTTGCGAATCATGAGGACCACGAAGTAAGTGTTTTATGCATGAGTTCGGGAAGTGCCTCGGACAATTATTTCACAAATTATTAGGGCATTTCACGAACTATTAGAGTATGGAAATCTCCCAAATTCAAACTAGGTAGCATATAGAACCTCACGAATTAGGACTTCACGAATTTTATACACTCCATGAATTTAGTAAGTCTTGAATTAGGAACCATGCATTTAGCATCACGAGTTCTATTTTGCGAATCATTAGTGAAATGCACGCATGTGATATTTCGCTAATGTAGCAAGTCACGAATTAAGAAATTATGCCGTGGAATTCCACGAACGAAGAACGTTCCGAACTTGAGAAAATAGTTTACGAACTTCACCACGTAATCCATCACTTCACGAGTTGACTAGACTTAGCAAATTTCAATATCTATATATTCTATAGTTAAGCATTTTAACGCTTAGGGAATTCAAGAAATTAGACGGTACACTGACGATAGAATTTTACGCTTGGAGGAAGGGACTACTTATTTCGCAGGATTACTAGCCAACAATCTACGGACGCCAGGTAAGTGGGACTTTTCAACTACAGCACATAAAAGTATGTGTGCATTTCTTACGTGGCTACGTGCTTCTATGGTTCTATGTGAATTATTACATGGCATGAATTACACGATACATGACATGGCATGACAAGTCATTTGGCATTTCATACATGCATTTCACGAGCATACACGAGTCTCACGAGAGTTTTATGACATGACATGACACGAGATATGCATGATCGCCGGGGTGCGACAAATAGTTACTAACATTAATATGTCAAGACACGTGCAAGACAAGACGTGTAATACGGCTCTTCTAACGCTACGAGGTGACTTTCTATGTCACCGATGTCAAGACAAGACACGTGCAAGACAAGACGTGCAAATCGGGCAAATGCCCTCGTAGCAAGGATTAGCCGAGGGCCCTACAAGACAAGACACATGCAAGACAAGACGTGTATTAGGGACCCTACAAGACAAGACATGACATGACATGACACGATTTTGTGAGGAATAATGAACATTGGCGCATATGCCTATGCAAGTCATGACACGGGCACCGTTGCATAAATCCTACTTACTTGGCTATATAAGCTCATCCCACGTTTTATGTGTTGTAGGTCCCAGCGAACACGGTACGTGATCGCCTAGCCAGCAAGGATTTCTTTTGAAGCTTCCGAGCGACTTTTGGGGGCGGTGTGTACGTGGGTGATGACCTGTGAGGCCGGGCGCATAGGATCTTTTGTTGCACAGATATACACGACACATGTAAATAGAACCCGATTGTAATTAGAAAGTTTGGAAGCATTATTTTGTCATGAAGATGAATTCTTTTGACGTGTACAGAAAGACGATGTTCCTTTACGAAAAAGGAAAAATTTATTTCGCATTTTCGTATTTCTTCCAACTAAATACGTAGTTAGGCACGTAAGACAAGGCTAGAAATGGTAGCGATGGCTAGGGTCGCTACAGTTGGTATCAGAGCTTCGGTCACAGGTTCTGTAGACTGTCCATGTACACACACCCAAAAGTGCGGAAGCGGCCTTGCCTGTAAGGGTTATGTTTATGTGAATTTCTTGTGTTGAGTAATTTATTGGCCGTAGGGACGACAGAGTAGAACGAAAGAAATGGTTAGAATTAGAGGTGAGGGTAGTAGGAATGCCGATCAAGATAGGGAAACCCCGACCCCTACTGACAATCGGGATGCTATCATCCTGCAGCTGACGGAGTTAGTCCGCCAGCAATCAGCCCAAATTCAGCAATTGATCCAGCAGCAAAATGCTGGAGGGCAGCCCAATACGGGGCTTCCTCAAACTGAAAGGATCGAAATGGTTGGGAAGAGGTTTCGCAAGCTAAACCCCCCAACATTTGAGGATGCGATTGACCCCACTTCAGCAGAAGACTGGCAACACAGCCGTACCCCAGAAGCCGAAAAGGTCTTGTGCGCTACCTACCTACTGAGGGGGAGCGCAGGTCACTGGTGGGATACCATCCGAAGCATCGAAGACCCAGTTACGATGAGCTGGGATCATTTTAAAGAACTCTTCCGGAGCAAGTACTATACCGCCCCAATTCGTGCTCAAAGGATGAGCGAGTTCATCAACCTCCGCCAAGGAACGATGACGGTGGCGGAGTACATTAGAAAATTCGAACAACTATCCCGGTTTGCAGCCCATATGGTGAGCACCGACTCACTAAAGATTGAACGTTTCTTAGAGGGCTTGAAGCCAGAGCTATACCGCGACGTTAGCATGGCTGGACTCCAAGGGGCTACTTATGCCCAAATCGCGGAACGTGCTATGGTGGCTGAACAGGCCGAATCGAGAATCGCACGAGCTCAGGAGGCAAAAAGGAAGTTCGTGCAAGGACTCAAAGGAGACGAGAACAACCCGAAGAAGCCGTATATTCCTAAGGACCCGAAACCCTATTTCCAAAATAAGTCTGGACCACCCCAGCAACCCAATCCAAATCAAGAAAGACCTCCACCATTTCAACCCACCATACCTCCATGCCCGAAATGTGGAAGGCGACATTCGGGCGTTTGTTACTCCCAGAACGCGACCTGTTACAAGTGTGGCAAGACGGGTCATTTTTCTAGAGCATGTCCGGAGAATGCGTTCGGAAGCCAGACGGTGAGTCAGGTCAGGCCATCGACGGCAACTGCCCGAGTTTATACACTCACTACTGAGGAAGCAGAAGACAACCCGTCCTTTGTGGCAGGTACCCACCTTATTCATCAAACCATGACCCACATTCCAATAGATTCAGGAAACCATGCACTTCTTTTTATAACCAATAATTTCCTGATGAAACTCGAGGTTACCCGTATCCAATCTAAGTGAGAATATAACATGACCATTCCTCACGAAGTTTCGACCCGAACTGGCCAAAACTATATCCCTTCTTTATCGGATGTCCCTTCTTTCTAGAAAATGATGAGGAAGCCATGTTCTACTCCTTTCAGCACGACAAGTCTAAACCCAACGATAATTGAGTATGACCCTTTGCCCCAAATCCTTCCATCAATTCTGAGGATTGCATACACTCAGTATCGGAAGAACGCAGCGAAAGAGTGGTGGATACTCATGTTCCCCACCTGAACACAATCGACTAGATTTGTCAAAGTAGAAATATCGATTCGCTGAATAACTTAAGTTATGATCAGCTTACTATGGATGACCCTCTGTGACTTCCATTCGAGTTCCGTTTTAGAACAGGCTTAGGTTAGAGCTCCAATGGTATGGATTCGAGTAGTAGGAACTCTTTTACGAACAAGTTAGGTGAGCAGTCACCTAACCAGACTAACTCAACTCCCTACCCATCGCTACCCAGAATATTTCTGACTGATGGAATTTCGGGGGCGAAATTCTTTTAAGGGGGGGAGGATGTAATACCCGGGTCCCCATAAGCTAGTATGGCCAATAATTCTATGTGCATATTACGTGTTCTACGTGACTACATGCACTTCATGGATTAATTACATGCCCACATGATTTCATGAATTATGTGCCTATGTGATTTGCTAATATGCGAGCATTAATTATGTGCTTATAGGTGAATTCTATGAAACTGTGTGCATTGAAGTTTATGAGCTTCTGTGACATCTAAGTTGGAAGGAGTTTAAGTCGGGACTTAGGGATAATTGTCGTACAAGGAATAAGATTTGGATAGGGAAATTTTCGATAGAAGCTAGATGTGAGAAATTGATATATTTGAAATATAATAATAAAAGTAGTGGGCTAGATTTAAATCCAACTTAGGCCCAAGACAATTTATAGGTTTGGCCCAAGATAATATAAACTAAAGTGGGCCAAGTTAGTGGAAATGCAATGGATTATAATTGTTAAAATTTCCCAAGAAGAATCCCAATCTTGGCCCAATTCATTTATGATAAGCATTCAAGACAAGGTTTCCTTAAATTATGGGAAACCCACGCCACTAAATGTCCCATCAAGATACCTTGCTTATTTTAAGATCTATCCACACCTTAAACAATGAGCAAAAACACGTCAAATTCAAGATAAGGAAGGAAGGAAGAAAGTTTTACACCATAAAGAACCATTCGACCACATTGAGGGGAAAAAGAAAGTGCGAAGCCAAAGCTAAGCTTGGAGGAAGGTATAATTCCTCATAAACCCTTATTTTTATTCATATCTCAAAGTAATCTAGGTATGTTAGAGACAAAGGTTAATAAATAATAAGAATGGAAACGAGTTTGATTCGGGGGTTTGAAACTTTGTAGAATTTTAACAATCACGTTTAAGGAACTCAAATTTCGGTAAGTATAATTTTGTACCATGATTCTATGCTTTATTCAAGGGGTAGCGAGCTCTAGGAATTTTAAGCACAAACATCCTATTAGGCCGTGCTAGTATTAACATCGACTTTAGGGTTTTATTAGGATCCTTATGATTTTCAGCGAGTTCTTGAAAAAGGGGGAAGTTAGATCAATCTTCAAGTTTTAAAAGTGGTAGAAGTGTTACAAATTCCATTAGGGGCCGTGAGGTGTGAGATTCACGAAACATAGAGGTTGGGGAATCACTTGTGAAACGGGGGTTCGCGAATTTGGTAGAATTTCACGGATTGAACTAAGCTTGGCGAATCCTTAGTGTGAGGAGTGAATTTTGCGAATTATGGCACTTCACGGGTCGATGAATTTGGCGAATTGAGAGACGATGGAGTAGTTGGCGAACCCATGAAATTCACGGGTCAAAACAAGTCACGAACTCAAAAGCATTATTACATGGATTCGCAAACTTGGGTATTTCACGAATTGAGAGGTAAAAAGAGGAGACCACGTGAAGTATAACTATAAAATGATAGTATAATGTGGTAAGTACACTTGGCGAATTATAGGCAACACACTTCATGAATAAAGTGGTTGGGAATTGTGCTAAAGGAATAAAATAATATTAGAGCCACATGGAACTTGACGAATTGTAAGGTGAGAATACTAATAAATTATATGGACTTAGTGAGGTTATGTGTTGATAGTTCACGAATCATTAGGCAGCTCAATAGGCGCATAAGTAAAGAATTATAAATTATAAGATAAGCTTCACTAATTCCAAGAAGAAACTTCACGAGTTGGGTGGGAAGTATAGTAATAAAATAATATAGTGTCATGTGAGCTTGGCCAACCTTATGGGGTATAGGAATAAAATAATATAAATATCATACAAGCTTGGGAAAATAATATTATTATGTCATGAATTTCACGAAGGATATCAACGCAGCGAATCCAAAAAAATTTGGCGAACCCAAACGAGTTTTGCGAATCAAGGTTGGCGAACCCGTGTACTTCGCGGGTTAAGTTTGGCGAATTCATGGGCCGCGAATTGAGTAAGCCGCGAACCTTAGATCGTGAACCATCACTTGCGGGTCCATGTAAGTTGCGAACTGGAACTTTGCGAATTAGGAGCACTTCACGGGCCGAGCAAATTGGGCGAAGGCCCATTTGGTGAATTAAGAATCATGAGAATTCGCGAATTTACAATTCGCGAACTAGGGGAAATATGAAGGAACCCACGAAATAAAAGCACATAGGGAACCTCGTGAACCCTAGGTTAGGAAAATATTTTGCGAATTCAACTTGACGAATCCATGTGGTTTGCGAATTATGTGTGAAGTTTTTAGACTTCGTGAATGGTGAATGACTTGACTAACTTCGCGAACCAAGAGAGTTCCGAGAACCCTAAATTGGCGAACCCACATTTGACGAATTCGACACTTAGCGAAACAAAACTTTGCGAATCATGAGGACCACGAAGTAAGTGTTTTATGCATGAGTTCGGGAAGTGCCTCGGACAATTATTTCACAAATTATTAGGGCATTTCACGAACTATTAGAGTATGGAAATCTCCCAAATTCAAACTAGGTAGCATATAGAACCTCACGAATTAGGACTTCACGAATTTTATACACTCCATGAATTTAGTAAGTCTTGAATTAGGAACCATGCATTTAGCATCACGAGTTCTATTTTGCGAATCATTAGTGAAATGCACGCATGTGATATTTCGCTAATTTAGCAAGTCACGAATTAAGAAATTATGCCGTGGAATTCCACGAACGAAGAACGTTCCGAACTTGAGAAAATAGTTTACGAACTTCACCACGTAATCCATCACTTCACGAGTTGACTAGACTTAGCAAATTTCAATATCTATATATTCTATAGTTAAGCATTTTAACGCTTAGGGAATTCAAGAAATTAGACGGTACACTGACGATAGAATTTTACGCTTGGAGGAAGGGACTACTTATTTCGCAGGATTACTAGCCAACAATCTACGGACGCCAGGTAAGTGGGACTTTTCAACTACACACATAAAAGTATGTGTGCATTTCTTACGTGGCTACGTGCTTCTATGGTTCTATGTGAATTATTACATGGCATGAATTACACGATACATGACATGGCATGACAAGTCATTTGGCATTTCATACATGCATTTCACGAGCATACACGAGTCTCACGAGAGTTTTATGACATGACATGACACGAGATATGCATGATCGCCGGGGTGCGACAAATAGTTACTAACATTAATATGTCAAGACACGTGTAAGACAAGACGTGTAATACGGCTCTTCTAACGCTACGAGGTGACTTTCTATGTCACCGATGTCAAGACAAGACACGTGCAAGACAAGACGTGCAAATCGGGCAAATGCCCTCGTAGCAAGGATTAGCCGAGGGCCCTACAAGACAAGACACATGCAAGACAAGACGTGTATTAGGGACCCTACAAGACAAGACATGACATGACATGACACGATTTTGTGAGGAATAATGAACATTGGCGCATATGCCTATGCAAGTCATGACACGGGCACCGTTGCATAAATCCTACTTACTGGGCTATATAAGCTCATCCCACGTTTTATGTGTTGTAGGTCCCAGCGAACACGGTACGTGATCGCCTAGCCAGCAAGGCTTTCTTTTGAAGCTTCCGAGCGAATTTTGGGGGCGGTGTGTACGTGGGTGATGACCTGTGAGGCCGGGCGCATAGGATCTTTTGTTGCACAGATATACACGCACATGTAAATAGAACCCGATTGTAATTAGAAAGTTTGGAAGCATTATTTTGTCATGAAGATGAATTCTTTTGACGTGTACAGGAAGACGATGTTCCTTTACGAAAAAGGAAAAATTTATTTCGCATTTTCGTATTTCTTCCAACTAAATACGTAGTTAGGCACGTAAGACAAGGCTAGAAATGGTAGCGATGGCTAGGGTCGCTACAGTTTTGAATCGAAAATTGTTAGAATCGGATCGAAATTGAGATTCTGGAACTGTTCCATTCGAAGAACAGTTTTGGCGCCAAACTTATTTGGATCTGATAATTCTTCAATCTGTGCTTAATTGACTTGAATTTGATGTCTCTGTACTCGCTTAGATGTTATAAACCATTTGCGATTAGATCAGTAGCGTGTAGAACATCGATTAAGCAGAATTAATTGAATATGTGTAGTTACTGTTTGCGCTAAGAACAGCTTGAACACGTACTGATTTTTCTAAAATTCGATATCTTTTGCTTCATGACGTGTTTAATTGTATGTTTGTGCGTAATTAGCAGTTGATTTCGAGCAAGTACCTGCGATTTCACTGCGTAATTCACCGTTTTTGCTTGAATCAATGTTAATTGTATTCTGTGATTTTTTGCGATTACCTTAATTTCTCGCTAGGTTTCGATCAGGTTAATTTCTCGATCGAAAAACTCTGCGCGAAAA
Source organism: Craterostigma plantagineum (assembly GCA_027422505.1). NCBI lineage: Eukaryota > Viridiplantae > Streptophyta > Magnoliopsida > Lamiales > Linderniaceae > Craterostigma > Craterostigma plantagineum. The sequence continues at coordinate 23,254 of JAPQWV010002121.1, forward strand.
TATTTCTCGATCAGAATACCAAGTCAGACTTAAAGTCGTCTTTCCTACGAACGACTTTAGTAGAAAAATTTCTCGAGCATTACTAAGCGAAAATCTTTTTCGACAAGACCAATTTTGACCTTTGCACTCGCAAAACTTTCCGTCGAAAACATTTTCGGTCAGACTATTAAAGTTTGACCTAGCGAAAATCACTTACGATCGAAAAAACTTTTCAGTCAACTGATTTATTTTGACACAGCGAGAAACTTACTAAACGTATTGTTTCTTGCGATCGAAATAAATTCACGATACAGAAATTTTTCTCTATCAAAGGATTTTGAGCAATTTTCTTCGCTCGTAAAATTTTTCGCTGACATACTTTCTCGCACGAGAACAGTAACAAATACGTCTTATCTAGACGAATTAATTTTTGATCAAACTTTAAAGATTGAGTCAAAATTATTCCCGAAACTGCTTTAGAATCAAACGCTACTAACTAGTCTGCTACTTGTGAAGCACATCACATCAGTTCAAACCATCAAAACAACAAACGAAGATCCTTCATCAACTCAAGAAAACAAAAAATGCATGCTTACTCACTTGGAAACGACAACCGTCCCCCGATACTTAAGAGAGGCGAATACACAGTATGGCGAAGCCGCTTTCTGAACTTCATCGAGCTAAAGGAACAGGCCGACAACCTTCTCTCATCACTTGAGCAAGATCCAGCTCAGTTCTGGGTAAATATACCTGGCGACAACACTGGTAATCCTCCAATTCCTGCCTTTAGGCGACTCAAAGAGCCTAGGGAATACACAGAGGAGGAAAGAGTGAGAGCAAAGGCTGACCTGATAGCCAAGAACACTCTAATGCAGGGCATCCCAAACGACATCTATCGACAGATCGACATCATTCCAACAGCTAAGGAAATGTGGGATGAGCTGCATAAGATGATGCAAAGAACAAGGAACGTGCACCTGAAACGTCCGAGGTCAAGAACACCAAAGAGCCGACCAAGTGCTTTAACTGCGGCAAACTAGGTCACTATGGCAAAGAATGCACTCTTCCAAAGAAGAGAGATGGAAACTACTACTCCAAGAAGCTTCAACTCACAAAGCAGAAGGAAGCTGGAGTAGCTCTAATGGCAGAACAAGACCACTGGCTCGAAGACACGTCAAGCTCTGAAGAGGATAATCTAGCCCTCATGGCCCGCGTGGTCGAAAACTCAAACGCCGAAATCTCAAATCAAACGGATGATGACCAAGCATCAGAACCGTCTCAGGAGATCCATCATGTGTGGTACCTCGACTCTGGTTGCTCCACACACATGATGGGAAATCAAGAGCTGGTGAGCAACTACCAAGACCGACCAAATGGAAAAGTCAGATTTGGGAACAACGACTCGGCTCCGATTCTCGGCTTTGGAGATAATTCTGGAAAATCTAACAATAAAGGATGTCTCCTACGTCGAAAGTCTCCGCCATAACTTGTTCAGCATAGGCCAGTTCTGTGATAAAGGATTTCAGGTGGTCTTCCATGCTGACCGATGCAGAATATTGGACAGTCAGGACAAAGAACTCCTCCAAGTACTTCAGAAATCAAATCTTTACACGATAAATGTGGCGACCCTACTTCCTAATTAGGTTAATTGGCGGATTTCCGCAACGAAAGTCGCGGAGGACCCGATTTATTAAAAACTTTTTAATGAAAATAGTGTACATATATGTACTAAGTCGGGTTTACAAAATGCGTCTATATAATACAACGGGCCTTAGCCCCAAAAATCTAAACCCGACTATCCTACGCCTCTCCACAGGTCGCGTCCCATGTACCGCTCCGCCCTCAAAAGCCCATGGAGTCACCGCCGCCAGCCAGCCTACAGCTCACCCGGACACGCTTCGGTGTCGGGCTCGGGCTTACCTATAAAAATAAAACCCTGAGCACAATTGCCCAGTAGGTGGTAGTAAAAGCAGACATGCAAATGCGTGCGTGTACTCAACCCAATCCCATGTCCTCACAACATGATAATGCACGCTCGGATCAATCTCACATCTCATCACATAACAGGGCCCTAGGCTAGACTCAGCACCCACGCGCGCAATGGCAAGGTATGCCATAATCATGCGGTAGCCCACACCGGTCGTGCCAGGTCGCTCCTTCCGCACACAATCTCAACCCGACGACTTTTCCCCGAGTGGCCTACCACCAACCCGGGTAGACAGGAATCTCACATCTGTCGGCCGTCCCTGAGCCAAATAATATCCGGTGGTGTGCACCTCGGGTGGCTCAATCCCGAGTAGATGGGTGTCGCAAACCACCTCTCCCACCAGGTGCTACACGAGTCTAACCTCGACGACCAATAAAGGTCACTCTACCCCACTCAACCGACATCGTAAGGCGTCACCGTACAAATACGGTACCATCATCTCTCCCGTGCATGTCGTGAAATGCACATATAATAAATCACATAAAATACGTCATCGAAATCACGCAATCTTATAGTATTTAAACTAGGCCGATGGTTTAAAATGTCCAAAAAAATATTATTTATAATTTGAAATATGGGTTGACCCGAAAATATATGTTATAATACGAAAATATTTTATTTAAAAGTGATTGGGCTTAAAACCATTTTATTTAAAATATTTGGGCCTGAAATGGGGCAAAAGCCCAAAATATATGTCGCTGGTCAACTCACACCAAAATCGGTCAAAGCCCAATTAAATCGCCCGAAACCCACTTGGTCAACCCGCGAAAGTCGAGTCAACACCCGATTTTACGAATCGCCCGATTTTGGGTTAAAAAGCTCTGGTCAACCCGCGAAAGTAAGGTCAACGCCCGATTTCGTGAAACTTTCGGCGATTTCGCAAATCGTCCGATTTAACGCTCGAAGCCCGATTTAAATCTCGCGAATCGCCCGATTTCTTTCACAGGAATCACCCTGCGATTTGAAATCGGCCCGCGAAACTCAAAATCGGCCCGGCGCTATCTCACAGCTCGCGAAATGCTTCAGCCCGCGAAACCTGACTTCTGGCCCGCGAAAATACTTTTCACTCACACATCACAAAACATTTGGGCCCGCGACAAAATTACGCGACCCGAACCCCAAATCGGCCAATCCCTATTCTTTTAAGATCATTTTTCGCCCGATTTACACTCAAGCACAGGCCCGCGATTTATAAATCGACCGAAGCCTACAAATCGCCCGATTTTACTATTCTATCGAAATCATCTTCATTAAAACCCTAAATTTTTCCAGAATTTCTAACATATTCATCACAACGAACCATATAAGAACATAAATAAAATACAGAACTCATATATTGAGTTCGAAATTCACGTAGTAACACATTCCAAAAATTTATAAAATCATGAAACTTGAGGATTCAAATTCGAATGGCCTTCCATTCGATTTTTAACACTTTTCGGGAAAATATTACGGGTTGTAGGGTTTAGAACCACCTACCTCCTTAAGCTTATTTGAGTTTATTCTACGTTGAATCTGCTCACGTCGGCCAAAATTTGCTTCTCTTTTGTTTCTTCTTGCTTCGGCTCCTTAATTCATCAAATTATGTAACACGTTAAAGGCCTAAGTTAATAGGAGTATTACATGTCAGATGAAAATCTTACCACCTTAGCTTAGTTCGAGCAACTTCCCAAGTTGAGAGATCGAATAGAGTTTGCCCAAGCTCTCCCTGTTTCTTCACTCTCGTTTCTCCTTTGCGCCTAGGTAATGTTTCTTATTGTCCTTAGCTCGTCTGTGATTGGCTATAGAGGGTGGTGTATCCCTTAATCCAAAGTATGTGCCTTTTCATGTCAACGTGTTTTCCCCTATTCATTAAGCAATCTCATCCCTATCATAAGTCACTTGGGCCTTTATTAAGTTCATTTGGGCTATTTCCTTTATTAGTTCATCCTCCAAGTTGGAGCTTCACCAACTCATTTGGGTACTATTATTATTTAAGCTATTTTATTTACTTGGACTTCTTATTATTCTCGGCCCATAAGATTCTATTCATCGCTCGGCCCAATTAATATTTTCGGCTCACTTCCGAAAATCGGTTTTCGTTCGAAATTGACTTTCATTAATTTCGAGCGTTACAAAAATAATTATGCACTAATCCCGTATTAATTTTACGGGTATTACATCCTCCTCCCCTTAAAAGAAATTTCGTCCCCGAAATTTAGGTCGTCGAGAACAACTCGGGGAATTTCTCTCTCATTTCGTCTTCTCGTTCCCATGTGGCTTCCTCTATTGTCTGATTTCGCCACAAGACTTTCACTAGGGGAATATTCTTGTTCCTAAGTCGCTTCACCTCGTACATTAAAATCTCTACCGGCCTTTCTTCGTAACTCAAGTCCGGTTTCAACTGCTGATGAAGCGTCTCACTTCGTAGCACGTGATTCGGATCCGGAACGTACTTCCGTAACGTAGACACGTGGAAGACGTCATGAACTTGTGCTAGCGATGTTGGCAGTTCTAACCGGTACGCTACTTCGCCGACTCTTTTCAAAATCTGGAAGGGTCCTATATATCTTGGACTCAACTTTCCTTTTCGTCCGAATCGTTTAACACCCTTCATAGGTGATATCTTAAGGAAGACCCGATCACCTTCTTCGAACTCCAACGGCCTTCATCTTTTGTCCGTGTAACTCTTCTGACGACTTTGGGCCGTTTGCATCCTCTCCCGAATTTTACTAACAGCTTCGGTCATCTCACGAACCATTTCGGGGCCTAACAGCGCCTTCTCACCGATTTCATCCCAATGAACTGGGGATCGACATTTACGCCCGTACAAGGCTTCGTAAGGCGCCATCCCAATTGTCGCTTGATAGCTGTTGTTGTACGAAAATTCGATCAGCGGGAGATACTTACTCCAGTTTCCTCGGAAGTCCAAGACACACGCCCTTAACATGTCTTCAAGTGTCTGGATCGTTCTTTCTGATTGCCCGTCAGTCTGGGGATGATATGCTGAGCTGAAGGACAATTTAGTCCCCATAGCTTTCTGTAAACTCATCCAAAACTGGGACAAAAACCTTGAATCTCGATCTGACACGATCGACATCGGGATTCCATGAAGTCGCACTATTTCTTGGATGTACAACTCTGCGTACTTTTCCATGGAATATGTCTGATTAATCGGTAGAAAGTGGGCAGATTTCGTCAATCTATCAACGATTACCCAAATTGCATCATGTCCTTTCACCGTCTTGGGTAATCCGACGACAAAATCCATTGTTATATGGTCCCACTTCCATTCGGGAACCGTCAATGGTTGTAACATTCCCCGGTCTTTGATGTTCTGCTTTGATCTGTTGGCAGGTCAGGCATCGACTTACGAACGTAGCAACGTCTCTTTTCATTCCAGGCCACCAATAGTTCTTCCGTAGATCCCGATACATCTTCATGGCACCAGGATGCACCGAGTAGATTGTCACATGTGCTTCTGTCATCAATGTTCGGCGGATGTCTTCGTCTTTTGGCACATACAGGCGACCTCTGAATCGTAAACTTCCGTCTCCTTGGAATTCGAATTCCGACGGAACATCTTCATCTCGTTCATCTCGAACCTTCAAATACAGCTCGTCTACTTTTTGCACTTCAATGATCCGATCTAACAGCGTCGGTTTGAGGGTCAACGCTGCCAGTCTCATCTGAATCTCCCCGAAGTGAATTACTTCTACTCCGAGTTGGCATAATTCAGCACTTACAGTTTTCCGGCTCAACGCGTCTGCGACTACGTTAGCTTTTCCTGGGTGATAGTTTATCACACAGTCGTAGTCCTTCACTAGTTCGAGCCATCGTCTTTGCCTCATATTCAACTCCTTCTGTGTGAAGAAGTACTTTAGGCTCTTGTGATCTGTGAAGATCTCACACCTTTCTCCGTACAGATAGTGTCGCCAGATTTTTAGAGCAAACACTACTGCGGCGAGTTCAAGATCATGGGTGGGGTAATTCTTCTCATACGGCTTCAACTGTCGGGAGGCGTAAGCAATTGCCTTCCCATTCTGCATTAATACGCACCCCAAGCCATTCTTCGAGGCGTCACTATATATCGAAAATCCTTCAGTACCCGAAGGTATTGCTAAGACTGGAGCAGTCGTCAGTCTTTTCTTCAGCTCCTGAAAACTTTGCTCGCATTCTTCAGTCCACTTGTACAGAACGTTCTTCTTTGTCAGGTTTGTGAGCGTTGAGGCTATACTGGAAAAATCTTTGATGAACTTACGATAGTATCCAGCAAGACCAAGAAAACTTCTAACCTCCGTGGAGTGGTTGGTCGCGGCCATTTGTCTATTGCTTCAATCTTGCTGGGGTCCACTGCAATTCCATCTCCCGAAATAATGTGCCCCAGAAAAGCCACTTGTTCCAACCAGAACTCGCATTTCTTGAATTTAGCGAATAATTGCTTCTCTCGGAGAATTCCAAGGACCGTTCTCAGGTGTTCCTCGTGTTCTTCTTTGGTCTTAGAATAAATGAGAATATCGTCAATAAAGACGATGACGAAGCGGTCCAGAAACTCTTTAAACACTCTGTTCATCAGATCCATGAAAGCAGCAGGAGCATTCGTTAGCCCGAAAGGCATGACCAAGAATTCATAGTGGCCGTACCTCGTGCTGAACGCAGTTTTGGGAACATCCGTCTCTCGATCCTTAATTGATATACCCGAACGTAGGTCGATCTTCGAGAATACCGTCGCCCTTGGAGTTGATCGAATAAATCGTCTATCCTTGGCAACGGTAGTTATTCTGATCGTGATTTTATTGAGCTCACGATAACGATGCACATCCTCATCGACCCGTCTTTCTTCTTAACAAAAAGTACTGGGCTCCCCAAAGGAACTGGGTTTGAATAAAACCCTTTTGCATCAAATCTTCTAATTGCTCCTTTAGTTCTCGTAACTCGTTCGGCGCTAACCGATACGGAGATTTAGAGATCGGGGCAGCTCCCGTACAAGATCAATAACAAATTCAATTTCCCGATTTGGTGGTAATCCCGGAAGATCCTCGGGGAATACCTCGGGGTATTCATTTACTACTGGAACCTCCTCAAACTTCGGTTGAGAAGACTCCTCGGCTTTCACTGCAAATACTAGGAAAGATTCGCAACCCGTATTAACGAGTCGCTGAGCTTTAGAGCAGAAATCCGAGGGATTGTCTTACCATTCTTCTTCCCGAAAATTCAAATTCCTCTCCCTCGGGTGATCGGAACCTAACTACCCTTTTTGAACAATCAATGTTGGCCCCGTATTTCGAGAGCCAATCCATCCCGAATATGATGTCATAATCATTCATGGGAATACTATTAAGTCTACCTCTAACTCTCTCCCCTCTATACTAACAGGACAATTTTCTACCACTAAATTGGTCCGAGTTGGATCTCATGTGGTAGGGATACTATAAAATTGCCATGAGGAATGGGTGGATATATTCCCGCCCGGTTCACGAAATTAGCCGACACAAACGAATGTGTGGCTCCAGAGTCAATCAGTATTGAGGATGGTACGTGAAAGATATTCAACGTACCAGTCACCACGGCTGGGTTCTCCTCCGCCTCTTCGTGGGTAAGTGTAAAAACTCGTGCAGGTACAGGTGGAGGTCGAATCAGATTCTGCGGCTGATTCTGCAGTCGAGGTTGACCTTCCGTGCAATTCCGTGCAGTGTGCCCAGTCTTTCCGCACCGAAAGCACTGTAGATTCTGCGCAGGTCGAGGTCCGTAGCGATGCCGCCGAATAGTGATTTCTTCCGCACTGCTGACACTGTGGTGCTGGCATCACTGGTCGATAGGGAACGTTGGTTGGTCCCTGACTAACATTCGGGCGCCACATCTGTTGGCCCCGTCGATTGCCTTTATTCTTCGGGCCCTTGCCGAAAAATGGACGCTTCTGACTGCTTCCGCCTGCTGGCTTTCTCTCTTCCTATTTACTTCCTGAGCCTCCTTCACTACTCCTTCCGCCTGTTCGGCTATCAGCGCACGCTCTGTTGCTTGGCGAAATTCCAACTGACGCACACCCGCCACACTAAGATCTCGATAGAATTCGGGTTTCAGTCCCCGAAGGAATCTCGTAACTTTCAACGTGTTTGTTGCCACGAGATGAGGAGCAAAACGTGATAATTCCTCGAATCTGCGGATATATTCCGCACTGGCATGCGACCTTGCTTCAGATTCATGAACTCGTACATTCGCTGCTCTTGGTCGTGAGCAGTGAAATACTTGTCGTAGAAAAGCTCTCTAAATCGCTCCCATGTCATGTAGCAGGATCCTCTAACACCTTTACGGTGTTCCACCAAAAACGCGCGCTTCCCCGAAGCAGGGAAACGGCACACAAAAACCTTCTCATTATTCGGCACTCGGCTATAGATGAAGAGATCCTCTATGGTGCCGATCAAGTCCTCGGCCACTGCAGGGTTAGCGGCCTCGGCAAACGTAGGAGGATTTAGCTTACGGAATCTCTCCCCAATGATTTCCACTCGATCAGGTTGTGGGAGGAACGGTGTTCAGATGAGCTCCGATGATTGATCAGATCATTGATTTGTCTGACTGTCGTTGGATTAGTTCAGTCAGACGATGGATGGTGTCACGCTCTCGAGTCGGGGACTCAGGTTCGTCCCGCGACTAGCTTCTCCTACGAACTCGCATCTCGGTCTACCCCTCGACATTTCCAACTACTATACAATACACAAATGTTCACATAAGAACACATAATCATATTAGCACATAATACTTACAGGCAAGCCTGGTTCTCCGGCTTCTGAGCGGCAGTACATGGACAGTCTTCAGAATCTAAAACCTAACGCTCTGATACCACCTGTGGCGACCCTACTTCCTAATTAGGTTAATTGGCGGATTTCCGCAACGAAAGTCGCGGAGGACCCGATTTATTAAAAACTTTTTAATGAAAATAGTGTACATATATGTACTAAGTCGGGTTTACAAAATGCGTCTATATAATACAACGGGCCTTAGCCCCAAAAATCTAAACCCGACTATCCTACGCCTCTCCACAGGTCGCGTCCCATGTACCGCTCCGCCCTCAAAAGCCCATGGAGTCACCGCCGCCAGCCAGCCTACAGCTCACCCGGACACGCTTCGGTGTCGGGCTCGGGCTTACCTATAAAAATAAAACCCTGAGCACAATTGCACAGTAGGTGGTAGTAAAAGCAGACATGCAAATGCGTGCGTGTACTCAACCCAAATCCCATGTCCTCACAACATGATAATGCACGCTCGGATCAATCTCACATCTCATCACATAACAGGGCCCTAGGCTAGACTCAGCACCCACACTGCGCGCAATGGCAAGGTATGCCATAATCATGCGGTAGCCCACACCGGTTCGTGCCAGGTCGCTCCTTCCGCACACAATCTCAACCCGACGACTTTTCCCCGAGTGCCTACCACCAACCCGGGTAGACAGGAATCTCACATCTGTCGGCCGTCCCTGAGCCAAATAATATCCGGTGGTGTGCACCTCGGGTGGCTCAATCCCGAGTAGATGGGTGTCGCAAACCCCCTCTCCCACCAGGTGCTACACGAGTCTAACCTCGACGACCAATAAAGGTCACTCTATCCCACTCAACCGACATCGTAAGGCGTCACCGTACAAATACGGTACCATCATCTCTCCCGTGCATGTCGTGAATGCACATATAATAAATCACATAAAATACGTCATCGAAATCACGTAATCTTATAGTATTAAACTAGGCCGATGGTTTAAATGTCCAAAAAAATATTATTTATAATTTGAAATATGGGTTGATCCGAAAATATATGTTATAATACGAAAATATTTTATTTAAAAGTGATTGGGCTTAAAACCATTTTATTAAAATATTTGGGCCTGAAATGGGCAAAAGCCCAAAATATATGTCGCTGGTCAACTCACACCAAAATCGGTCAAAGCCCAATTAAATCGCCGAAACCCACTTGGTCAACCCGCGAAAGTCGAGTCAACACCCGATTTTACGAATCGCCCGATTTTGGGTTAAAAAGCTCTGGTCAACCCGCGAAAGTAAGGTCAACGCCCGATTTCGTGAAACTTTCGGCGATTTCGCAAATCGTCCGATTTAACGCTCGAAGCCCGATTTAAATCTCGCGAATCGCCCGATTTCTTTCACAGGAATCACCCTGCGATTTGAAATCGCCCCGCGAAACTCAAAATCGGCCCGGCGCTATCTCACAGCTCGCGAAATGCTTCAGCCCGCGAAACCTGACTTCTGGCCCGCGAAAATACTTTTCACTCACACATCACAAAAACATTTGGGCCCGCGACAAAATTACGCGACCCGAACCCCAAATCGGCCAATCCCTATTCTTTTAAGATCATTTCGCCCGATTTACACTCAAGCACAGGCCCGCGATTATAAATCGACCGAAGCCTACAAATCGCCGATTTTACTATCTATCGAAATCATCTTCATTAAAACCCTAAATTTTTCCAGAATTTCTAACATATTCATCACAACGAACCATATAAGAACATAAATAAAATACAGAACTCATATATGAGTTCGAAATTCACGTAGTTACACATTCCAAAAATTTATAAAATCATGAAACTTGAGGATTCAAATTCGAATGGCCTTCCATTCGATTTTTAACACTTTTCGGGAAAATATACGGGTTGTAGGGTTTAGAACCACCTACCTCCTTAAGCTTATTTGAGTTTATTCTACGTTGAATCTGCTCACGTCGGCCAAAATTTGCTTCTCTTTTGTTTCTTCTTGCTTCGGCTCCTTAATTCATCAAATTATGTAACACGTTAAAGGCCTAAGTTAATAGGAGTATTACATGTCAGATGAAAATCTTACCACCTTAGCTTAGTTCGAGCAACTTCCAAGTTGAGAGATCGAATAGAGTTTGCCCAAGCTCTCCCTGTTTCTTCACTCTCGTTTCTCCTTTGCGCCTAGGTAATGTTTCTTATTGTCCTTAGCTCGTCTGTGATTGGCTATAGAGGGTGGTGTATCCCTTAATCCAAAGTATGTGCCTTTTCATGTCAACGTGTTTTCCATATTCATTAAGCAATCTCATCCCTATCATAAGTCACTTGGGCCTTTATTAAGTTCATTTGGGCTATTTCCTTTATTAGTTCATCCCTCCAGTTGGAGCTTCACCAACTCATTTGGGTACTATTATTATTTAAGCTATTTTATTTACTTGGACTTCTTATTATTCTCGGCCCATAAGATTCTATTCACGCTCGGCCCAATTAATATTTCGGCTCACTTCCGAAAATCGGTTTTCGTTCGAAATTGACTTTCATTAATTTCGAGCGTTACAAAAATAATTATGCACTAATCCCGTATTAATTTTACGGGTATTACAATAAACCTGACGTCCGCCCGGATCTCGACTGTTGTTTGCCTGATCTCTCAGACTGTAATTCAGAGGAACAACCTATGGCATCAATGTTTTTCTCATCTCAATATCAAAGCTCTTCAACGTCTCTCAGTGAAGAAGTTGGTTCAAGGTCTACCAACCATAACACTAAAAAAGAGCATCAGTGTTTGGCGTGTCAACTAGGAAAAATGAAGCGAGCGTCTCATCATGTTAAACTAGTTGCCTCTACTTCACGTCCTCTGGAATTACTACACATGGACCTCTGTGGACCGATGCAGATACAGAGTACCAACGGATGCAAGTATATGCTAGTTATTGTCGACGACGTTTCTCGCTACACATGGACGAAGTTCCTCCGAACTAAAGATGAGACTGGGGACTTGATCGGCAATTTCGTGAACTCTACCAGAACTTGCTGCAGCTGACTATCCAAGTCATTCGAACGGACAACGGCATTGAGTTTAAGAACAAATATCTCAGCGACTTCTATAAGAAACTTGGGATTAGTCAGCAATTCTCAGCCGCCAAGACTCCTCAACGGAATGGAGTCGTTGAAAGAAAGAACAGAACCTTAGTGGAAGCCGCACGTACGATGCTGATTCATTCCAGCCTCCCACACTTCCTTTGGGCTGAAGCAGTAAATACCGCTTGTTTCACTCAGAACAGGACGATAGTTCACAAGCGCTTCGATAAGACTCCGTACGAGATCATTAATAATTGAGTACCCAACATCTCCTTCTTCAAGGTCTTCGGGTGCAAGTGCTTTGTGGCGAACGACAGAGAGCAACGTGCTAAGTTCGACCCAAAAGCATTCGAAGCAATTTTCGTCTGGTATTCTTCAACTTCAAAGGCGTACCGAGTAAACATTAAGTTCAACCGCAATATCAAAGAAAGCTACAATGTCACTTTTCACGAAGTGGCAGCGATGGCTTCTGAATATGACATTTCAGAACCCGTATTCACTGGTGTGTTGGCACAGAACCAACAGAAGATTGCAACAACTACGGATTAAATGTCAGAAGAAGCAATGAGATTTGCTACGGAAGACTTGGACTCACTTTTTGAGCAGCTATATCGGCCGAACAACACTGCAACCCCTCCTGTCGTGGAACCTCCCCAAGACAACACCGATATACCAAGTTCTTCAAATGTCCTCACCACACCCGATTCAGAATTACCTCAGCAGGCTGAAGATCCAACCATGGAAGTTGAGGAAATATCATCAGAGTCACTCAACTCAAGTACTGAATCTGAATTGCCTCAACTGGCTGAACAGCCTCCGATCATTGGAGATCTCGCTCCACAAATGGCTGACGCTTCTAGCTCTGCCTTGTCTCATGAGCGCAAATGGACTCGATCACATTCGTTTGATCAGATAATCGGTGATCTTTCGAGTGGAGTAAGGACAAGACATCGGAAAGGACTTTTCAGCTGCTTCTTAAGCCAAAATGAGCCAACCAAGGTAGCAGACGAACTTCAAGACCCGGATCGGGTGATAGCGATGCAAGATGAGATCAACCAATTGGAACATCTCCAAGTGTGGTCATTAGTACCTCGTCTGCATGGGAAAACAATTATCGGGACGAAATGGGTGTTTAAGAACAAGAAAATGAAGATGGTGAAGTGATCCGGAATAAGGCAAGACTGGTGGCGAAGGGCTACAACCAATAGGAAGGCATTGACTACGACGAGGCATATGCTCCTGTTGCCTGATCGAAGCCATACGCCTCTTTTAGCTTATGCGGCTCATAAAGACTTCAAAGTCTACCAAATGGACGTTAAGACTGTCTTTCTCAACGGCGTGTTAAAGGAGGAAGTCTATGTCGCTCAGCCAGAAGGTATTGTTGATCAAGAACATCCCGATCACGTCTATCGATTGGATAAAGCACTCTACGGACTGAAACAAGCTCCACGTGCTTGGTATGATGTCTTGAGCGATTTCCTAGTGAAGTCTGGATTCATCCGAGGAATGATCGATATGACCCTCTTCATCAAATGGCAAGACAAAGATTTGATGGTCGTCCAAGTTTACATCGACGACATCATCTTCGGGTCAACTAATCCATGACTTTGCAAAAGGTTCGGAGATTTAATGAAGAACAAGTTCGAAATAAGTCACATAGGTGAGATTCTATTCTTCTTAGGACTTAGAGTCAGGCAGCTCGATATTGGAATCTTTATAAGTCAAACTAAGTACATCAAGGACATTATAAAGAAATTCCATCAAGATCAGAGCAAGCCTCTCAGCACTCCTATGTCAACTAGTTGCAAGTTGGATGCCGATCCCACTGGAAAAACGGTCGACATCACACTTTATCGTAGCATCATTGGATCTCTTCTGTATATCACCTCAAGCCAGCCGGACACCATGTTTGCCACCTGCCTCTGTGCCCGTTTTCAAGCCGATCCCAAAGAATCTCACATGCTTGCGGTCAAGCGGATTCTGCGCTACCTCAAGGGCACCTCAACCTTAGGTCTATGGTATCCTAAGGGCACAAATTTCAAATTTTTGGCTACTGACGCTGATTATGCAGGTTGCCGAATGAACAGGAAAAGCACATCCGGTGGCGCTCAATTTCTAGGCAAAAAGCTGGTCTGCTGGTCATCAAAGAAGCAGAGCTGCGTCTCTACATCGACGGCTGAGGCTGAATACGTCGCGGCTGCCAGCTGTTGCTCTCAAATGCTATGGATGCGAACTCAGCTTCGTGATTATGGATACAATTTAAATAATATACCCATTTATTGTGATAGCCAGAGTGCCATTGCGATACGTGTAATCCTGTTCACCACTCACGCACAAAACACATAGATATTAGATATCATTTTTATAAAAGATCACGTAGAAAAAGGCACGATTGACATGTATTTCGTGAACACGGAGCTTCAACTAGCTGACATTTTCACCAAGGCATTGGATGAAAATCGATTCCAATTTCTTGTCGGAAAACTAGGCATGTTGAATCTTTCGTAATATATGCTCTACGTGCTCCTATCTGCTTTCATCTGATCTATTGTGTTTTGCGTACTTAAAATGCTATATTCTGCGTGACAATTTGAAATTAAATAAATAATATAGTATCATAGAGATTAATAAACAAAATATAAATAAAACAAAAAAATATTATACATATAGTTATAATATTCGGGAATGACGATATCTTTAGGATGCTCGATCTAGTCACGTATGAATTTCCCTGACATGCGACTGATTACTTGCTTAATTTTGTCAGTCTAAGTCTCATTCTTATGTCTAACATTCTTTAGTTGTTTCCACTAGACACAAAGCCACTTTATTTTAGTGAGGATTATAGCCTTTTATTTCTTTCGACGGGCCTATTCTTGAGCGAGTCACACAATCTTTGCTTGTCTTAACTAGTGATTCTTGGCTTCATACTCGCCTTGCGTTAGATCGTTAGGAAAATACTTAGGGCAATTAGGAAATACCTCATTCGGCCAAAAATTAATTTTCCATCCTTTAACATAGCCTTTAGTCATCCATTTTGAGCCTTCTCCAATTCCTTTTGTTCATTTGAAAACCCTTTAGCCTTACAAACCGACTATCTAAGCTCTCGGTGGGACGTTCAATCAGAAAAGGAGGGGGAGAAAAACGAGACAACAATGAAAAAGATGACAGAAGAATGTGGAAAACGCACACGAGGAATGCTCAACGCACAAAAAGCAGACCAAAAGAACCTGCCTCTCGACTATCACAATCTCAAATCATTGGAAGGCGGCATAGATCTTGCTGTGAACTTCTCCACCAATAATCTCGTACGCTCATCAGAACGGGTGGAAGAGGAGCATCTCGAAGTTGTAATACCCGTAAATTTTAATAAGGGATTTTGATATAATCAGTTTTGAATTTTATAATTTTGTAAATTAGGAGGTTTTGTATGAAAATTTAAGTTGTGAGACTAAGATATAAATTTCAATAAATTGAATAATTTCGAATCACCAAATAATTAGATAGAGTGTATAATTGGGCTATACATATTATGTTGAAATAAATAAATTGGGCTAAACTTAGTTTTCAAACTCAAGCCCAAGTTATTAGAGATAAGAATAAAAATGTTACTTAAGGCTTGGGAAAGTTCACGTCATCATCTAGTCTTGTCAAGTTGATAAAATCGAAACAATATATATCTCCAAGCCATGTAATTAACGAAAACTTAGAGAAAAGCAAGTGTTAAAAAGGGAGAAAATCTGTAAGGAGACGAAAGAAAGACTTGAGCAGTCATAACATCGAAACTAACCTTCAAGCAAGGTATGAAAATTTCTAACATTTAAAGCTTATCGTTTGGTCTATCTTTAGTATATTGCGATGAGTCTAACGTGACCTTAATAGGTGGCTAAACATTTGTTATAAAGGATTTCCAAGGATTAGCATGTATAAGAAAACCCTAACTGGAAGCAACTTAGTTACGATCATGGGGAAAATACGGGTGCTAGAAATTTCAATATAGGAAATATTCGGAAGAATAAAGTTTTAATGTTGTTGGGGTGTACCATGTTCAGGGGTAGAAATAAATTTGAAGATGATCTTAATGATACATGAAATTTATTGTTAGCGTTTTGAAGGAAATCGAGCGATTTAGTAAGTCGGACTCTGTTGAAATCGGGCGATTAAATTGTATGAGTATCGTGCGATTTAGGGTATTATAATTTTTAGAACAGTTTAATAAAGTTTAGCCACGTTCGATCGATTGGGAATTCGCCGAGTTATATAATATATTAATTTATGAGACGAATCGGGCGATTGGAAGACTTAGATGGACCTCAGCGATTTTGGAATTGGGCAACACCAAGTTTCAAAACACGATGAATCGGGCAATTTCAAGGAGGGACCAATCTGCCGATTTGAGCCTTTAAGTAGAACTCGGCGAATCTAGAATCGGGCGAATGAAAATTACAATTAGTTGGAGTCGGCCGAAAGCTTAGGAATTTCACATGAAATCGGGCGATTTAGATAGTTTGAATATTTTCAATTTCGGGGGAATTTAAGTTAGGAATCAGGTATTGACTCAATCTTTGACGACAAATCGAGCGATTTGTCATTCGGTCGATAATGGAAATCGCCGAGCTTTATTTTGAATAAATACTATTAGTGACAATCGGGCAATTTAGGGTAATCAAAATCGGGCGTTGACTTTATTTTTGACCACAATTCGAGTGAATTAGTTTAACGGGTTGAACGTTGACTTCCTACTCTAATATTTAAATATAATTATTTTATACCAATATAGTTCGAGAATTAGCACATATACTGATAAGATTATTATGCCAGAGGACCGATCTATAGGGACTCCACCGGACTTCGTAATTGACTGTAGCGGGAGGACAGATAGGTGGATCATCCATCTACTATACGTAAACACATATGTGATTTATCTGTCTTCATATGATTAGATGATTTTTGGTGATTTACGTGACTTACGTGATTTACGTGTTTTACCTGTTTACGTACGTTTTATATAAATCATGTTTTATGAGATTTTATGTATATGCATGGCACATGCATATCACGTCAGGGCGAGAGATGGTTGTACCGTAGTGAGACAATAATAATTTAAGATATGACGTACGGGGTAGAGTGAGATGATTTTGATTGGTGACTCTTAGAGGAGTCGAGGTTGGGCTCACTGGGCACCTGGCGGAGACAGGCGTGATCGATCTGTCTACTCGGGCGCGATCGTTCCGAGGTGCATACCGCCGGATGAGATTTTTGGTGCGACCTAATAGGGGGCCATTGGCGTGATCGTCCAGGGCACTATCAGTGTATGCTTTTGTTTGATGTGAAGCGACCCGGTAGGAGACCATTGGCGTGATAGTCCAGTGCACTACCAGGGTAGGCTGTCGCGAGACTTGGGGGTGGCCTCCCAGTAGTCTATTGCGCGCGAGTCATGCCTAACCTAGACCTCTGTGTCGTGTGATGTGAAATAGGAATGTGGGAAAAGAAAGAGTGTGCATTATATCATGTTGTGAGATATGGGATCGGGATTGAGTGCAGACTTGCATACATGCATTTTATTCACCTACTGGGCAAATAGCTCAGTGTTTACGTGTTGTAGGTACTGATTCTGACGCTGATACGTGTCAAGACTGAGGTGGCTGGTGGCGTGCTACACGGACTTTTGAGGGCAGGGCGGTACATGGATGAAGACCTGTGGAGCGGCGTTAGGGCTTTTGGTCCTTTGATATTTTTTGGGCTTTGGCCCATGTATAGTGAAGACGATGTGGACTGATTTTCAAAGTAATGTATATTATTTTAGAAAAAAATTTTAATTAGACGGGCCTTCCGCGACTCACATTGCGGAAATCCGCCACTAATCCTAGTTAGAAAAGTAGGGTCGCCACAAGTGGTATCAGAGCTTAGGCTTTAGATTCTGAAGACTGTCCATGTACTGCCGCTCAAAAGCCTGGAGAACCAGCCTGGCCTGTAAGTGAAATAATTGATTATGTGATTATGTGACATTTTATATGTGTTTTACATGAATAATTGTAGAATTAGATAAGAATGCCGAAGGGACGTCGAGAGGTAGACAGTTCTAGTCGTAGGGCGGGATTTGAATCCCCACCAAATGACGAACCGCTCTACTATCCATCAGTTGACCGATCTGATAGACGACAGTCAGATTAGATTAATGACCTTATTTATCGCCAGAACTCTTCGGAGCGTCATGTTTCCCCGGGGTTAGAACGCATCGAAGCTGCCGGGGAAAGGTTCCGAAGATTAAACCCCCTGCATTTGAGGAGGCCGCGATCCTACCTGTGTGGAGGAATGGCTCAGAACCATCGAAAACATGTTCCGTGTCAGTCATTTACCTGATACCGAGAAGGTGACGTGCGCCACCTTTATGCTACGTGGAAACGCCGGGATATTGGTGGGACACAATTCAAGTGCTAGAAGATCCCATTACCATGACCTGGGAGAAGTTCAAAACGCTCTTTCGGGGCAAGTACTTTACCGCACCTGATAGAGCGCAGAAGCTGAATGAGTTCATAAACTTGAAATAAGGAGGGATGTCGGTGGCAGACTACATTTGCAAATTTGAGCAACTCTCTAGATTTGCGCCTGTAATACCCGTAAATTTCAAATACGGGATTTTGAATAAAATTAGTGTTGTAAATGTTTGAATTAACAAAATTATTATCCGAACGGGTCCAATAGGAGCAAGATATTCGGTCCAATAAAAGAGATCTAATAAAGGAATTAAATAATATTTAGGCCCAACTAAATAAATCTAAAAAGGCCCAAGTTGATTTTGGATGGAACCGAATTTAATTGGGCCGAAAGTGAATAAAATCGTATGGGCCGAGAAGACTAGGAAGCCCAAGAAATATAATAGACCGAATAATATTCAAGCCCAAATAAATAAGTAAGACCCAACTTGGAACTTGTGGCAATTAATTAATAAAGGAAAAGACCAAGATGATAATAGAACCCCAAAATGAATTAGTGAAGGCCCAAGTTAAATAATAAAGGGCCCAATAGAGAGTTACTTTGGCCCAAGGAATTAGACAAGAACAAGGTTGCATAAACCATGGGAATAACTCACGTTGGAAGTATGGTACCCATTACCACCTAATCAAACCAAAAATAATCATTTTTGGTCCAATTAAAATAGAAATACAATAAGTAATTGATATTGGAAATAATAAGGCCCAACCAAATTATATTGGCCCAAACCCATTAGAATAAAGATGGAAGTTACCTAAAATTGGGAGAAACCCACGTGAGAGGTATGCTACCCATATCACTTACGGCTCGTTTGATACGTGTGTTTAGATGGGTAACAGATGTGTATGATAAAATTATGTAATGTTTGATACGTGTGTATGTATATACCTGCCTTGTATGGCAAAACCCACTCGATACACGGAAAATGCTCCTCTGCTATGTATAGAAATACCCAGCCCAGAGATGGGTATGCCATTACATATGTTTTAATCCCAATTTTGTCCCTACCATCGTCGTTCAATTTTGCCCCAATTGAACCCTCTCAATCTGCTCAACATAGGGAACGCCCATCTCCGGAGCAGTGGTCGACGGACCTCACCTGCTCTGTCGCTCTACGTCGCCCATACCCATCGTCCGCCCATCGCACCTCGTCGCCGTCGAAGTCCAGCAACCACAAATGAGGGAATCGACTTGACAACGCCCAAGTGAAGCTTCAAATCGGGAAATTAGGGCGATGACGCTCGGGTCTGCGTTGTCTGTAGTCTAATTTCAGTTCTAACATTGATGAATTGGAAAATTTCAGTTCTGCTGTAGTCGTGAATGGAGGTAGAAGATGATGACGTGGCTTTTGTATTTTTTTATACCTTTATTTTTTTAAAGGGCAAAAATGTCATTCATTTTATTTAACAAATTTCATACCTAGTTCAAACATACATATCAAACAATATCTATATCATTAATTAAATAATTAAAACCCACATATCAAACATGTTAAAATACAATATCAACAAAATCCTTGTATAGTCATACACAAATAACTTATACCCATGTAATCCATAAACATACATATCAAACGGGCCCTTAGTCTAAAAGCTATGGTTGGTCAAAGGCAAGAGACGAAAAAGAGGAAGGAAGGAAACAGAGAAAAACCGATGAAGATAGAAGAAAACCGAAGGAGGAAGAAGCGAAGAAGGCGAAGTGGAGAAACGATTTTCGCGAGCTCATATCAACCCAAACCATTTAGCCTAGCTTAGGGAAGTGAGGTAGGTGAATTAAATTAGGTTTACAACACGTGAAAGCCCTTAATTAATTTCAGATTTGACGATCTACACTTGGCTCGAACTTTCTTCCCCATGCTCGATTTCACGTGATTTGGTGCGATTATGGGTGTCGTTGAGAACCCAAAATATGAGTTTAAAATCTGTATTTCGTGATCTTTTTTTTGATGATGATATGAGGGTCTGAAATTGTTTGGGGTTTTGAAGAATTTAAGGTGTGAGTTTTAGGGGTTTAGAGTGGAGATAACGAATTTTAGGTGACGTGTAGACCTCGGGTTTGCGGGTTGAGGTGTTTTCGCTAATCACGGGACTTATTAGGTCAGTATAATTAGTACACGGGCTTGGAAGTTTCTTGAATTGGGGGATTTATCGGGCCAATAGAAATTAGTTCACAAGTTGGGGTTAGTTCACTAGTCGGGGGATGATCTTGGGTTGTAAAGTAGTTAGGCGGGTTAGAGACTTTCGCAACTTGGGGGACTCATCGGGCTAATAGAATTTATTTGTGGGTTAGATTTGAGAGGGAATTAGATTTTTGCGGGCTAGGGACGTTCACGAATCTTGAGATAGGGCGGCTGAAATTAGTTCACGAGGGCTTCGTGAAATGAGAGGCGTGCTCGGATCGCAAGGTAGTTCGCGGGCTAGGGGTTCCCGTGTTATGAGATAGAATTGTTATTTCGCGGGTCAATACGGAGTTAGTACATATGTTATTTTCGGATGTTTTAGTATTTAGGAAACTCGGATTTTTCAATAATAAATCTTTACTTGTAGTTGTTGTCAAGTTAAGAATGTGAGTCTATTATTTTCGAAAGGATATGATGTTTGTAAAGGTCTGATAAATGTTTGGGAGTACGATTTTCTGGGTTTAGGATATCCTTTGATTAATATATGAAGTTTTGAAAGTTTCGGTCGATCCTAGGTATGAGCGATTTAAGTTTGGATCGATTTTTAAATCGCGGGCCTTTCTATTTTAAGCTATGAGTGAAATAGAATTTGAACTAACAGGAAAATCGGTCGAATGAGTTTCGGGTCGCGAAAGTGTTTCGCGGGCCCAAAGGATTTTAGGTGTGAGTAAAAGATGTTTCGTGGGCCAAAATTTGAATTCTCGCGGGCTATAGTCTTTCGCGGGCCGACTTAAAAGGGTGATTCCTGTGAAGGACATCGCGGGCGACTTTAGGTTTCGCGGGCCGATTGATTGCACGGGGTGATTCCTGTGAGAGAAATCGGCCGATTCGCGAACTTAAATTGGACTTCGCGCGTCCAATTGGGCGATACTGCGAATGCGGCGAAAGTCTCGTGAATTCGAGCGTTGACCCGCAAGAGTTACGGGTTGACCATCTTTGAAAGTGGGATCGGACGATTTAAGATTTGGGCATTGATCGGATTTGTGTGAGTTTGACCGACGATTTAAATTCTTTGGGCTTTTGCCCTATTTGAGGCCCAATAGTTTAAATAAAATTATTTTTCGGCCCAAATCAGTTTTAAAGTAAAGTATATCGTATGTTGACTAATATATTCGGGTCAACCTATATTTTAAAGTTTAAAGGTTATTTGGGATTTAAAAAATTCGACCTAGCTTGATATTTTACGAGTTAACTTGACTTTGCGAGCTATAGGGGTTCGCGAACTTTATGTGTGTGAGGTGTTTCACGATTTGAGCAAACTTCACGAATCGAACGGGTTTAGAGAAATTCATGAAGCCTAGGTTAGTTCACGAATATAAGGAATAAATTAAGTTAGCGAAATTCCTTGAGAAATAGTTATTTGTCTAATACTGTTCTATATATATTATTTCCGTACTTAGGAAAATTCGTGAACGTAGATAGCATGCTGACATTGTAATTTTATGCTTAAGGTCGAGAATTAGGAATTTTCGCCGGGTCAGTGGCTAATAATCTACGGACGACAGGTAAGTAGAAATTCAACTACGACACATAACTTGTGTTACGTGCCTAAATTATGCGACTCTGTGCTTCGATGATTATATGTTTCTGTGAAATAAATGGTGTACTCTTGCATGGAAGGTACTACGGTACTTTTCGCTTTAAGTTTCACGTGGATATTCATGAACATGCATGACGCACTCGGGGTAGTGCGAGTGGAGCATACATAAAATATATCGCGGAAGGCGATGGATAACTGCCGATATGGGTAGTTGATGTCGACTCACAGTTGAGTCATGGGCTACGTCTATGGCACCATATACGGCGTACGACGTCGGCTATTATATATATATATATATGATGAGGCAGGAGGAGCGACCCAGGAAGGAGCGACCTAGCTATGCTAGCGTAGGCTAACTGGCGTAGGCAACTGCCCTGTTTGCGGAAGGAGCGACCTAGAAGGAGCGACCTAGGTGGAATCCTAGTGTAGGCTACTAGCGTAGGCTACCGTATGGCAGAGGGGACGACCTGGGAGGGTGCGACCTAGGGAAACCTAGCGTAGGCTACCCAGCGTAGGTCACTGTCACATTCATGTTGTGGATATTGAGCTCTTAATGGTGCATAGTAAGTTCGTCGAGGGCCCTGAGTGATACTAGTACGAGTACTAGGTGCATCGGCGCGGATCGCCTTTGCGGAGTGTTATGTGCATTGGCGTGGATTGCCTTTGTGGGGGAGTGCCACGTGCATTCATGCATCATTTCTGCTTACTGAGCCACGGCGGCTCATTCCTTACGTTATGTGTTGTAGGTACGACGGAGTCGGACGTTGAGAAACGTCACGACTAAGGCAGGCTGACGGCGGTACTCCACGGTCTTTTGAGGGCAAGGCTTGTACATAGATGACGACCTGTGGAGCGATTGTTAGGATGTTTTGTTAGTATAAATATTTTGAGGGCTTCGGCCTTGGTATGATTAGACAATGTAGATTTTGTTTGGTCGTAATATGTTATATTTTAAGAAAAAGTTTTTGAAATATGGGCTTTCTGCGGCTTACGTTGCGGAAATCCGCCGCTAATTAGTATTAGAAAGTGAGGGTCGCCACAGCGCCCCATATAGTGGCCACTAACGAGCTGAAGATCGAGTGTTTTCTTGAAGGTCTCAAACCCGAGATCTTCCAAAGCGTAAGTATGTACGACACGGAGGGAAAAACCTACGCGCGCATTGCTGAACGGGCAATCCTAACTGAGCAGGCAGAGGTTAGAGTTACAAGGGCTCAGGATGCAAAGCGGAGAGCGGAAGGACAGCAAGGAGGAGTAAACAAAAAATGCCCGTTCTTCGGTAAGAATTTGAACAACCGTGGGAGTCAACAAAGGCCAGCAGAATTGAAGGCCAAGGCCGAACCAGGGGCCATTTAATATTCCGAACAGACCCCAAATGCTGTATCCCAATGTCGACAGTGCGGACGCTACCACTCCGGTGCTTGTTATGGGCCACGACCAAACCCGACCCCACAATGTTTCTGGTGTGGGAAGATCGGACATTATGCTAGGAACTGCAACGAGAATGTCCCTCAAGTTCAGAACCAACCGTTGATTCGACCACCTCCAGTGCCAGCGCGAGTTTTTACTTTGGCAAATGAGGAGGCCGAAGCAAATCCTTCTGTAGTAACAGGTACGTTGACTATCTATGACGTGCCCACTTCTGAGTTAATTGACTCTGGAGCCACACATTCGTTTGTGTTGGCCAAGTATGTGGAAAAGGTGGGAATCTCTCCTACCGTATTTAAATGCAATTATGTGGTTTACCTTACCACACGGTGATCCGACGCGCACTAGCCAAGTGCTGGAAGGATGTTCCGTGAACATTGAGGGTAGAAATCTGAGCGTCGACCTGATTGTGATCCCAATGAACGACTACGATGTCATCTTTGGAATGGATTGACTCTCGAGGTACGGAGCCATCATAGATTGTAACAAGAAGGTCGTAAAATTTCAACTGCCCGAAGAAGAAGACTTTTTCGGGTAAAGTAAATCCGAATCGTATTCCACGAATTTCTGTGCTGAAGGCTCAACGACTATTGAGATCCGGTTGTGAGTCTTATCTTGTGTATGCAGTGACGGCAGAGGAATTACCTCAGCCAGAGCTGAAAGACGTACCGGTAATCAACGAGTATGCCGATGTATTCCCCGATGATCTCCGGGGATTACCCCTTGATCGAGAAATACAGTTCGCGATAGAATTAATGCCGGGGTCCGCCCCAATTTCTAAAGCTCCTTATCGACTAGCGCCGAACGAGCTTAAAGAGTTAAACGAACAATTAGAAGATCTGTTACAGAAAGGTTTCATTCAACTCAGTTTTTCACTGTGGGGAGCGCCAGTACTGTTTGTACGAAAGAAGGATGGATCGATGCGGCTATGCATCGACTACAGGGAATTGAACAAGATCACGATCAAGAATAAGTACCCACTGCCGAGGATCGATGATCTATTCGATCAGCTACAAGGAGCGACGGTATTCTCGAAAATTGATCTTCGGGATACCATCAGAAGATCAGGGAGGCAGATGTTCCTAAAACAGCGGTCAGTACGAGTACGACCATTATGAGTTTTTGGTCATGCCCTTCGGACTGACTAATGCTCCAGCTGCATTCATGGATCTTATGAACCGAGTCTTTAAAGACTATCTTGATCAATTCGTCATCGTCTTCATCGACGATATACTGATCTATTTAAGACGAGAGCCGAACACGAAAATCATCTACGAATTGTCTTAGAAATCCTGCGAGAAAAACAGCTCTACGCCAAATTCAAGAAATGTGAATTTTGGCTCGAGCAAGTAGCTTTCTTGGGACACGTGATTTCTGGGAATGGAATCTATGTGGACCCGAGTAAGATTGAGGCCGTGAACAATTGGCCACGACCGACTACTCCGACCGAGGTCCGAAGTTTTCTTGGACTTGCGGGATATTACCGTAAGTTCATAGCTAACTTCTCTAGCATCGCCTCGATATTGACGAACCTTACAAGGAAAAACGTGCCATTCAAATGGATTGAGGCATGCGAACAAAGTTTCCAGGAGCTGAAGAAACGACTCACTTCTGCTCTCATTCTAACAATACCATCGGGAACGGGAGGATTCTCGATCTATAGCGACTTCTCGAAGAATGGATTGTGATGCGTGCTAATGCAGAATGGAACGGTGATCGCATATGCTTCACGACAATTGAAAGAATATGAAAAGAACTACCCAACCCATGACCTGAAATTAGCAGCTGTAGTCTTCGCGTTGAAGATTTGGAGGCATTACCTTTATGGAGAAAGGTGTGAGATTTCACCGACCACAAGAGTTTGAAATACTTCTTCACCCAGAAGGAATGAAATATGCGACATCGACGATGGTTGGAGCTTGTCAAAGACTACGCATGCATTATCAATTATCATCCAGGTAAAGCGAATGTAGTCAGCAGACGCGCTCAGTCGAAAGCAATGAGCACAGAATTGCACAGACTTGGAGTGGAAGTAGTTGACTCAGGTGAAGTTGAAGCGAACTAGCAACACTAACTCTTCAGCCTACGTTGCTAGAACGAATCAGAAAAGCAGAAGAAGAGGACGAATTTTATCTAAAGGTTAAAGACGCGCTACCTGAGGACTTCGGAATCCGAGAAGATGGAACCTTGCTGTACAAGAACCGACTGTACGTACCCAATAACGAAGAGTTACAACGAACAATAATGATAGAAGCACACGTAACAACATACTCAGTGCACCCGGGCTCGACAAAGATGTACCAAGATTTGCGGGTCACATATTGGTGGCCGGGAATGAGAAGGACATCGCCACGTTCGTAAATAGATATATGACTTGCCAACTGATCAAAGCCGAACACCAGCGACCAGTTGGAACTCTGCAGCCTTTACCAATTCCTGAATGGAAATGGGACCACATCACGATGGACTTCTCGTCGTTGGTTTGCCTAGAGACGACGAAAGGCCACGATGTCATTTGGGTGATTGTCGATCGCCTAACCAAATCGACTCATTTCATTCCTATCAGCTCTACTTTCTCCATGGAAAGCTATGCTGAATTATATATTCAGGAAATTATTCGACTCCAGGAATTCCAATTTCTATCGTCTCGGATCGAGATTCGAGATTTCTATCCAACTTTTGGCAGAGCTTGCAGAAAGCCAGGTAATACCAGTAAATTTAATACGGGATTTTGATATAATCAGTTTTGAATTTTATAATTTTGTAATTAGGAGGTTTGGTACGAAATTTAAGTTGTGAGACTAAGATATAAATGTCAATAAATATGAATAATTTCGAAATTTCACCAAATAATTAGATAGAATGTATAATTGGGCTATACATATTATGTTGAACTAAATAAATTGGGCTAAACTTAGTTTTCAAACTCAAGCCCAAGTTATTATAGATAAGAATAAAAAATGTTACTTAAGGCTTGGGAAAGTTCACGTCATCATCTAGTCTTGTCAAGTTGATAAAATCGAAACTTTAATATATATCTCCAAGCCATGTAATTAACGAAAACTTTGAGAAAAGTAAGTGTTAAAAAAGGGAGAAAATCTGTAAGGAGATGAAAGAAAGCTTGAGCATTCATAACATCGAAACTCAACCTTCAAGCAAGGTATGAAAATTTCTAACATGTAAAGCTATTCGTTTGGTCTATTTAGTATATTGCAATGAGTCTAACGTGACCTTAATAGGTGGCTAAACATTGGTTATAAAGGATTTTCCAAGGATTAGCATGTATAAGAAAACCCTAACTAGAAGCAGCTTAGCTACGATCATGGAGAAAATAAGGGTGCTAGAAATTTTCGATATAGGAAATATTCGGAAGAATAAAGTTTAACGTTGTTGGTGGTGTGTTTTGTACCGTTCAGGGGTAGAAATAAATCTTGAAGATGATCTTAATGATACATGAAATTTATTGTTAGGTTTGTGAAGGAAATCGGGCGATTTAGTTAAGTCGGACTCTGTTGAAATCGGGCGATTTAAATGTATGAGTATCGTGCGATTTAGGGTATTATTATTTTTAGAACAGTTAATAAAGTTTAGCCACGTTCGATCGATTTGGGAATTCGCCGAGTTTATATAATATATTAATTTATGAGACAAATCGGGCGATTCGAAGACTTAGATGGAACTCGGCGATTTTGGAATCGAGCAACACCAAGTTTCAAACACGACGAGTCGCGGCGCGATTTCAAGGAGGGACCAATAGGCCGATTTGAGCCTTTAAGTAGAACTCGGCGAATCTAGAAGCCGGGCGAATGAAAATTACAATTAGTTGGAGTCGGCCGAAAGCTGTGAATTTCATACATGAAATCAGGCGATTTAGATAGTTTGAATATTTTCATTTCGGGGGAATTTAAGTTAGGAATCGGGTATTGACTCAATCTGCCCACAAATCGGGCGATTTGTCATTCGGCCGATAATGGAAATCGCCGAGCTTTATTTTGAATAAATACCATTAGTGACAATCGGGCAATTTAGGGTAATCAAAATTGGGCGTTGACTTGATTTTGACCACAATTCGAGTGAATTAGTTTAACGGGATGACCGTTGACTTCCGAGTCTAAATTTAAATATAATATTTTATACCAATATAGTTCGAGAATTAGCACATATATTGATAAGATTATTATGCCCAGAGGACGCGGTCTATAGGGACTCCACCGGACTTCGTAATTGACTGTAGCGGGAGGACAAGTAGGTGGATCATCCATCTCCAATACGTAAACACATATGTGATTTATCTGTCTTCATATGATTCGATGATTTGGTGATTTACGTGACTTACGTGATTTACGTGTTTTACCTGTTTACGTACGTTTTATATAAATCATGTTTTATGGGATTTTCTGTATATGCATGGCACATGCATATCACGTCAGGGCGAGAGATGGTTGTACCGTAGTGAGACGGTAATAATTTGAGATATTGACGTACGGGGTAGAGTGAGATGATTTTGTTTGGTGACTCTTAGAGGAGTCGAGGTTGGGCTCACTGGGCACCTGGCAGAGACAGGCGTGATCGATCTGTCTACCCGGGCGTGATCGTTCCGAGGTGCATACCGCCGGATGAGATTTTTGGTGCGACCTGATAGGGGGCAATTGGCGTGATCGTCCAGTGCACTACCAGGGTAGGCTGTCGCGAGACTTGGGGGTGGCCTCTCGGTAGTCTATTGCGCGCGAAGGTGTCGAGCCTAACCTAGGGCCTGTGTCGTGTGATGTGAAGTAGGAATGTGGGGAAAGAAAGAGTGTGCATTATATCATGTTGTGAGATATTGGGATCGTGATTGAGTACACACTTGCATACATGCATTTTATTCACCAACTGGGCAAATAGCTCAGTGTTTACGTGTTGTAGGTACTGAGTCTGACGCTGATACGCATCAAGACTGAGGCGGCTAGTGGCGTGCTCCACGGACTTTTGTGGGCAGGGCGGTACATGGATGAAGACCTAAGGAGCGGCGTTAGGGCTTTTGGTCTTTTGACATTTTTGGGGCTTTGTCCCATGTATAGTGAAGACGATGTAGACAGATTTTTAAAGTAATGTATATTATTTTAGGAAAAAGTTTTAATTAGACGGGCCTTCCGCGGATTACGTTGCGGAAATCTGCCACTAATCCTAGTTAGAAAAGTAGGGTCACCACAGAATTGAACTTCTCCAATGATAATCCGGTTTTATATCGGAAAACGAGAAGAGGAGCACGGCCTTGGGCTCGAATTCCATAACTGTGAACTTTTTCAAATCGATAATGTAATACCCCGAATTTTATGAACATAATCCGTGAACTTACGTGTAAATTATATGCTTGCATGACTGCATATTATGTGCTTATTTAATTTCATGTTACATGTGATCTAATATTACATAAGGATGGATCGGATAGGAATTTGGTGTGAACTTAGGATTGACTTCATATAAAAAACACATAAAAAAGAATAATCAAATATAAAAGTTGGACTAAGATGATTTAAATATTTAATCAAGTCCAAGTATTTGAGATAGATATCAATTGCTTAGACTTAAGGAAAACCACGTCAACACTTGTCACATCAATTAGGCCTTTAGCAATTTAATGGTCATCCAAACCATTCGATATCATAAATTAGTGAATTAAGAAAACCCTAAAGCAAGAAAAACAGATTGAACGAAAGCCAAGAAGGAAGAAGAAGCATAGTTCGAACAATAGAACTTCCAAGGGTATAATTCTTACCTTGATTTTATACTATTCTAACGTTTATGACTTAGCATGTCTATTATTTAGTAAATATGATAAGTTATAATTGTTTAAGGACCAAAGGAGAATTAGGGCGAACCCTTTTCAGTGTTTAGCATATTTCTCGAAGGGGAATTAAGATTATAACTATTTACTTTTAGGGTTTTGAATTCTCATAACCACGTTTTAGGAAGCTTGAAGGGTGGTAAGTATAATTCTGTTGACATAATTTTATGCTTTTGTTCAAATAGTAGTATGATTTAAAAATCTTTATAAGCACGAAAGTATTAGGTACTAGGGTTTTGTACAAATTCTAGTTTTAGAGAAAAACTAATTAACGTTCTTGTGCTACTCAAACTGTTTTTAAAAAAAAAGGGGATTCTGATCGAGAATTTCAAGAACCTAAAATGATAGAAGCATGTTTTCTAATTTCACTAGGGCGAGTTTCACGAATTTAAAATAAGGATTTCACGAATTTCATGAAACTCAATTTCACGAGTTAAGAAAGGTTTGCGAATCACATTTGGCGAATCAGTGAGAGCTTTGCTAATTATATTAGGTTCACGAATTAGGTTGAGGTTGGCGAATTATACTTACTTTGCGAACTGTGAGTGGATTGATAACGTAGCAATTTAATTATATAATATATAAATGATAAGTAACGAATTGTGAGAGGATAGAGCTTCACGAATTATTAAAGGCCAAGGTCACATCATGAATTTGAAGTTTCACGTGTCAATAGGGATTTTGTTTCAATTGTGAGGGGAATAGGACCACACGTGGCTAAAGTGAGTGGATGAGTCATAGGAATGGCACGTACCCCAAGTTAGAATTGAATTATACGAATTGAATTAGGTGAACTTTAATTAATAAAATAAAACTTCAGACTTTGCGATTCATTCCCGAGATGATACTTAGATATGCAACATACTTCACGAATTCTAGGCTTTAAGACTTGATTTCGCGAAGTTAGGTCTACATGGACTATGAGAGTTCACGATCATGAGAGCCTAAGTTGTTTCACGGGTCATACTAATTTCACGGGTTGACCTAACTTGGCGAACTACTTTTAAAATATCTATTTATCTAATACTATTTTATATCTGGTATTTCAGCACTTAAGGAATACGAGCACTTAGACGTTGTAATAAATTAAATAGTACACTGACATTATAATTTTATGCTTAAGGTCAGGAGCTAAGAATTTCATGGGATTATTAGCAATAATCTACGGACTACAGGTAGGTGAAACTCACCTACGGGCACGTAAACACTATGTGATACTTATAAGCTTACATGACTATGTGTTCATACGATTATATGAATTCATGAATTATGTGACTATGTGAATTTCTTGAATTATATGACTTGGCAAATTATGTGCTTTACGTGTATTGTGTTTATTGCACGTCATATGTACATTATTTATATCGTACATGCATGTCACGTCATATGTAAGTTATTTGCACTATACGTGCATATCACGTCAGCGGGAAGTCGAGCACCGTATAAAACGGTGATGTTTTATTATGTCAATGAGCGGGGCGTCGATGTGAGGAAGAGGTGAGTTGGGCGGAAGAACGGGCGTGAGCGACTCGTCTACTCAATATCTGAGGTGCAAACCGCTGAGGCGGGAAACTGTTGAGGCGGGAGATGGGAGATGGGGGTGAGCCACTCATCTACTCAGATTTTGGGGTGCAAACCGTCCTAGGTAAGAGGTGAGTGAGATGGGAGACGGGCGTGAGCGACTCGTCTACTCGGGTGCGTGAGCGACACCTGAGGTGCAAAACCATCTGAGAGTGTAGACGACGGGAGACGGGCGTGAGCGACTCGTCTACTCAGGACCGGAGGTGCAAAACCGTTGAGACGGGAAACCGATGAGGCGGCAGACGGGGGTGAGCCACTCGTTTACTCTGGTACTGAGGTGCAAACCGTCGGGGATTAGCGGGAGACGGGGGTGATCCACTCGCCTACTCGGGTGCGTGAGCGACACCTGGGGTGCAAACCGGAATCCTGTAGGATTAGGTGTGGGGTCTAGACGCGAGTGGAGACGTGATGAGTGGTGATAGAAAGGGGAAAGTCGAGTGTGTATGTCGTGAGGTGTATGAGATAGGGTCGAGGGCACGTTGCATATATGCATATTTCACCTACTGGGCATGGGCTCAGGTTTACGTGTTGTAGGTACTGGAACCGAGCCCGACGCTGATGCGCGTCGCGGATGAGGCGGGCTGACGGTGGTGTTCCACGGACTTTTGAGGGCGTGGCTGTACATGGATGCGACCTGTGGAGCGATTAGGGTCTTGAGTCTTTTGACATTTTGGGGCTACGGCCCGTGTATAGGGATGACGGTGTAGACGATTATTTTGATGTAATAAATTTTATTTTAGGAAAAGTTTTAATTAGACGGGTCTTCCGCGACTTACGTTGCGAAAATCCGCCACTAATTTTGACTAGAAAGTAAGTGTCGTCACAGATAATCTCTGAAACTTCTCTAGGGATTAAGAGAGGAGCACGTTATCGGCCCGAGAACCAACAAGAAGAACTTCGCCTTAGATAATCTCTCAGCCTCGTAGAGAAGCGGAGCTTCAGCTTGAGCAAGTGCAGAAAAATACGAGGATGAAAAAGACAAAAGATGAACATAAAGAGAAATGCCGACAAAAAGGAGTGACTAAGAAAAGGAAGATGAAGAGAATATTTAGTTCACAATCCCATAATTTTCCTTCTCTTCTAAGTCAGAGCCAAATTAAAATCCCTCGAAGTCCCTTTGATTCCAAATCGACGATCTTTCGCCTAGGTGAAATGATTAAAAGCGCCTCGATCACAGGTAAATTGACATAAAATTGCTTTGTTGACTTGAGTGATATAAATATAAAATTACTAGTTGAAAAATAAATGAGCGCTAGAGTGAACCTAGTGAGAGTTGTCGAAATGGATCAATACTTTGAACTTAGGACTTTAGTTTTGCTGACGTGACTTGACGGCATAATATCTTTCAAGTGTCTTGTGAATTTTTAGGCGTAACGTTGATCGAAGCAAAATAATCTGACCCCATACTACTAATACTATTAATATATATATAAAGATATATATATATTTATATATATATATATATATATATATAAATATAATAAAGTTTTATCTTCGCACAATCTGATATGCAATACTAATTTGCATTTGAATTGAATTGATTAAATGCGATATTCTGTTTTAATTCGCATATTATGTCATGCAAATTCGGTTTTGCATCTAC
Source organism: Craterostigma plantagineum (assembly GCA_027422505.1). Lineage (NCBI taxonomy): Eukaryota > Viridiplantae > Streptophyta > Magnoliopsida > Lamiales > Linderniaceae > Craterostigma > Craterostigma plantagineum. Next base: position 55,687 of record JAPQWV010002121.1, read on the forward strand.
TTTGAATTGTATAAATGCGAATATTTGTTCTTGCTCATACCTTCGCGCGAAATTATAATTACATGTATAGGGACCATCTATCTATGCTAATCTTGATAAATCGCGTGTTTTTAGTAATTGTTACTTAGATTGATTTATGTACTTGTTTGATAAATCAATTGAGGTGCACTATTTGAGGGGGAGCATTTACAAAATCTATGCCTTGAGCACCAAATATTTTTGATGGTCTTTTTCTAAGTGTTGCAGAAACAATGAGGAGGACTTCACGAATTATTCATGACTTGGAGTGAACGGCATTGGTTTAAATTTTGGTTGGTTAAATATTTTGATCGTTGACGTGTTTTATGGATTTGAATTTAACCAACATACAGGGGACGCCTGATTAGAAAAATTGCTTCCAAATCAACTCTAATATTCTCGATATATAGGGGGAGCAATTATGTGGTTTTTAATAGAACTTAGGGTCAATCCGAAATCTTAGAAAACTTACTATCGAGAAACTGGATAGAATAGAGTTGATCGATCGAAATTTTCTTGATCCTAAATAGCTTTGGCCCGATCCATCTTAGTATCGAAAACTTCTAATCAATCCACATAGTCGAAAAACCCTAAATACACGCAAAATCCCTCAATCGCAAAATTCAACAGTCGAAATTTTTCTCTCGCGCAAAACCCTTGTCAAAAAGACGAACATCAAAATTCACTAAATCTCTCATTTTCTACTGATTTTCGTCTTTGTAAGGTAGAATCGACAATCTTTAGGAATAGCGTGTGTTTAAACTCCGTCTGTTTCTATATTCTGTGATCTTTCGCATGTTTCTGTGATAGATTCTCGTATATTCAAAATATGAAAACTCGAATGCTATTTTGCAGTATTTACGACCATTCTATGTGTATAATCTGGGTTAAAGTCTGCATTTAAGATAGCTTCGGTGTTTTTGATCATTTTGGTAGTATATTCTTTCTGAACTCTGCGTCTTAGAAGTTCAAATCTGACATTCGACTTAACTGGGTTTTTAAATGAAGGCGTCGAAGAACTTTCTCGATCGCAAACAGTTTCAATCCAATCTCAATTTGATTGAGTTACTGTTTGCATCGCAAAAGATTTTCGATCGCTAAAATTTTGACTTCATCGTTAAGATAGCTGACGTAGATCGAAAAATACTTACAATCGAGAAATCTAATTTTCATTTTATGCGAGCGAAAGACTACTGAGTGAAATAGATAAATTAGATGCAATTAAGTTTTGAGCGCAAAACTTACCATCAAAAACAGTAATTTCGATTTCATTTTATTTCGGTCGTAAATTTTATCGGCGATAAAATTAATTTTTCGACGATAAAATTTCTCGATCGTAAAAGTACGTAGCGATGATTTTAATCAATCGAAAATTTTCTCGGCGAGTCACCTAGTTTCTCGTTGTCAATTTTCTCGATCGTAAAATTTCGCAACTAAAATCTATTTTAAAATTGAAATACTTTCTCGCTCGATAACTTTCGCGATGAAAAATTATATTCACGCGCGAAAAATTTCTCGATCGTAAACACGGAAATCAGTTTTCTCGATTGTAAATTTACACGAAAATTTTTCTAGATCGTAAAGTTTCTCGGCTACAGTACCACGCATTTAACTTTCAACACTTAGTAAAATTTTCTAAGTCTTTTTCACTGTTGCCAATTATAACGAATAAAATTTCTCGATCGCGAAATAAAACGGGGATTTGAATCACAAATCAGCACTTGGAAATCAAAACTAAAAATTCAATTTTACGTGCGAAAATTTTCACGGAGTGAATAGTAATGATCAAACACTTAGAAAAATTTTCGACCGAGATTACACTTATCTTACATGCATATGTCAAAATGTTATTTTCTTCTAAATATTCACTTTGTATGACCTATGTGCAGATTTCTGATCTCAATTATGACTTTATCAAACATATTAGATATGATAGATTATGTTGGTTTGATGATATCACTTTGCGACTCAAATTAAATTTTTGGACTAATGATTTGTTTTTCCAAACTGTCCTATTTCAGATGGCAAGCTATCCAGCTTTGGACACATCTACGACCACATTTTGTACCTCAGTGTACCAGACACTAACTTCCAACTCGACACGACCACCTTTCGGTGCCTTGACGAGATTATAGTGTCAACACTTCAAGGCCATCCCCTTTGGCACGCGCTGACGGTGACGGCGTCAGTTCCAATGGTCTATTTCCAACTGTTTTGGGGAAGAATCAAAAGCCTCATAGCTGACGGCACATACCGATTCACCACGGTCACATCAACTTTAGTAAGGACGATCTTGGCCTCACCTTGGACTTACTGTTAGGAATATTTGGAAATGTCCAAAATATTTATTCTAAGTCTTGTTACTTCTTTATGATGTATTTTATATGCTTTACTTTACTTAGATGGGATGCAATGGGCTTGTTAGGGGCTCAATAGGCTTAATACCTTTCAAGGTATTTAAGCCTAAGCCCTAACAACATTATAATGAAGTTTTCCATTCTAAATCTCACGTATTCAATACGCTTAAGCCTCCAAACTTACTGTTCACATCAATCGAAGGTTTAATCTGTTGAAGTGTTCTTGGATAATCTGGAATTACAAGTGGTATCAGAGCAAGCGTGTAGGTGAGGAAACTTCATTTCAAGCTTCAAAGAATCAATCAGTGTAAGATTTTTTTGTCACAGAACTCAAAATTTTGGACCTAAGCTCTATTGCATGATTCTCTAAGTTCTTCAAGCTGCAAAGTTTAGCCTCTATCAACTCTAAGAGCTTTCAGTTGATTCTGTCGAATTTGGAGCTAGTTTCTGAAATTTTCGTCTACAAAAATGAAGAACAACTTCGTTTCTGCTTTCTGTCTTTGAATTCGCGAACGAAGGGTATCTAGGGTTAAGACTTCGCGAATTCATAGTCTGAGTTAAGTTTGATGAATTCTGATTTTAGGAGGATTTTCACAAATTGAAAGCACCAGTTTCACGAATTAGGTTCACGGAGTTCGCGAAAGCTCAGTTTCGCGAGTTGGAAATACAAGAGCCGTTGGATTCCTCAAGATCAACGTCTCAAATTCACGCTTTGTTGTTTACGAATTCAGATTTTGCAAATCCTACTTTCCAGTCTGTTTGCGAATCCAAAGTTCCGCGAATCCTTGTTATCAGGTCAGTTCGCGAATCCTCATACCGGTTCTCAAATCTACCAATTTACGAATCCAGTCATCTTTTGCGAATCAAATCGTAAAGCCACTTCGCGATACTTCATTTCGTGAACTGCAATTCTGCGAATTGAATCTCGCGAATCATTTGAATAAACGAGTTTCACGAATCAAGTCCACTTCGCGAACCCGATACTCAGATCGTCGCGAAGTCACCCACCAATTCGCAAACCCCGTCACCTTTCTGCGAACTTTCAGACTGATTCAAAATTCAAACATTTTGCGAATCCTACCAATTTCTACGAACCAACCCATCTTTATCATTTCGCGAATCTTACATTTCACGAATCTAGTCACTTCGCGAATTGCTCAATTCGCGAATTCCAGCTTCATTTCACGAACCCGTATTATTCCACGAACTAGATTACACCAGCCAATTCGTGAATCAATTATTTTCTACCCAATTCGCAAACCAAGTAATAATCCCAATTCGCGAATACACATACCTATAGTCAAACCAAAAACCTACAGTCAAAGTCAAACCCCAATATCAATTTTGACCAAATTTTTGGATTCAGATTTAATTTTCCTCACATTACACATCAACGATCACATCCAAAATACAAGGAATGGATTCCTTCAGTATGGGAAATGATGTTAGACCGCCCATCATCCGACATGGAGAGTATGCAGTTTGGAAGAGAAGGTTCATCAACTTAATTGAAAGCAAGGATAATTCTGATAACTTGCTTGAATCTATTTACAATGGACCTAAGCAGTACTGGACCATTATCCCAGCCACAAGCACTACCACACCTGCAAGAGAAGCACAGAGTATCTTGAAGACTGTCGACCAATGCAGTGACGGAGAAAAATTGCGACTGAAGGTTGATAAAGTTGCAAAATCATATATGATGCAGCCATTCCAAACGACATTCTGATGCAACTCGAGTGTGGTGAAAGTGCAAAAGAAATTTGGGATGCTCTACGGATTATGATGCAGGGAACAGAAGTGAACACAATGGCAAGGATGGCAAATACCCTCATCTCTTACGATCGCTTTCAGGCAAACAAAGGAGAAACTCTTCAAGAAACATTCCACCGATTTCTTGTCCTTCTAAATGAACTAAAAATGAACGGAATTACAAAAAATGTAATGAAGATCAACATCAAGTTCCTTGGATCACTTCACCCAGAATGGGAAGCAAAACAATCATGATGAGACGAATGAACGATTTGACCAAAGTCAGCATCCACACCTTATTCGACCACCTCAATCAACACTCCAATTATGTGGAGAAAAGAAGGGAGGAAGCTAGGCCAGTGGGAAGCGACACACTCGCACTCATGACTGAACGATCATCAAGGAAGCAATCAAAGGACAAGGAGATCATCCAGACATCTCAAGCTCAGGAAGGAGGAAATTCGGACACTGATGGAGAACTCAAGGATCTCACAAAGCATGGGGATAAGGAAATCACACTCAAGGAACTTGCAAAACAACTCGTTTTGGTCTCAAACTTCGTACAGAAGAAATACTATAAGAAGCCTGGATCCTCATCCAACCGTCAAAGAACTTCCTCTAATTCAAAAGGGAAGGCTCATGATGAAGAACAATCTTCAAACCACCTTACAAGCTGGAAAATGCTTCAATTGTGGGAAAGCTGGACACTTTGCTAGAGAATGCAGATTGCCAAAGAAAAAGGATGTCAACTATTATCGAAGAAAGGTTCAATTGGCCGAGCAGAAGGAGAAAGGAATGGTCTTGATGGCTGAACAGGATCATTGGCTTGAGGACACCTCAGACAGCGAGGAAGAAAACATGACACTGATGGCCAGACTGGATGACGAAGAAGCTGAAGCTAAAGCTGAAGGAAGTGAGTCAGAAAAGGAAACCACCAACAACTCAGATATGGTTGAGGTAAGCGAAGAAGATTATGACTCATTACTTAAAATGAAAAATGAATTTTAACTCTATATAAATCGAACAAACAAAGTAAATGAAAATTAGAGAATTAGAGGGAAATCTACAAAATAATCTAGAAGTTCTAGATAAGTTTAGGTATGAGAATGCATGTGAGAAAAATCGTGTACTGGTAGCTAATGAGAAAGTCGCAAAGCTAGAAGCTCAAGTGCTAAAATCTGAGGCTAAAGCCAATGAGTTAGCCGTAGAAATGAGGTCCCATAGAGATAAAGCCATGGACACCTCAATAAAATATGACTTACTCTGTAAGGAACGGGAAAGACTATACTCCAAGATTAAAAATTGGAGGACCTCTTAACCAGATGAGAACAAACAGAACAAACATTCTTCTTAAACAAACCTGCCAACGTCGACTTCTATAATCCCCATAAAGGAGTAGGTTTTGAAAACCCATGTTTCTTAAAGAAAGGTATAACCGATGCACCCTATCTCTATGATGTCCAATATATGCAGTTAGGCTGTATGACAGAACTCATGCCTTTTGTCAGTGAATCCGAAAAGGATGAGACGCACAGGAAAGCTGAGATATCATTTGATTATAAAGAATTAAATGATAGTTATAAAGAAAGAGAGAGTCCAGCGATAACTGAATCGAGACTGAAATCCGACCAATTGAGGGAGATACTTCAGAAGAATCAACGAGTGAGACACGGATGACTACTTATGCATCAGGGTATATGCCTGAATACATAAAGAAAATTAGTGATCTACATTCCACTCTCGAAAGAGAGATAAAGTCCTGATAATGAAAAGCAGCTACGTCTCGAAGAAATCTCTAAACTTAAGAAAAAATTAAGACTACAATCACTCACATATACCTTGAATTCTAATGAAAAACTTTCTTGTACTAATGCGTTGAAATTTTCAGGACCCACGAAAGAACCATTGAAAGGACAAGTCTGGGTTAGAAAAGAAGATTTTTTGAAGGAAACTCATGATTTTAAAGAACCTCTTGTTATTTTTTTCCTTCCAAAAGCTTCGTATCGTTTTCACTTTCTTATGTATCGCATATTTCATCTTCTCATTCAAAAAATCATTTTTCCAAGCATAATCGTTTCCACAAACAAGTTCACAAAACGACTTCAAATGACACGCCTTTTAAGAAGATGAAACAATAAAAAACGAAACCTACTAAGGAATCCAGAAAACAAGAAAAGACTCCAAAACACGTTCCTACCACTAAGAAAAAAAAGGGTTCCGCTACTACAAAAATGGGTTCCAAAGCTTAAGACTGAGGAACCCAAATCCAAGCCCTAGAAACTTTTAATGACTCTGTGCATGATAGTAAGTCTACCGCTGACAATAATAAATCTAGGGTAGGTAGGGAGTCTCTACGGACTAACAAGTACAACAGAGGTGGACCCATTTTAAATGGGTACCTAAAACACTCTAGTTTGATTTTGTAGGCCCCGCATGTATGGTATCTTGACTCAGGTTGCTCCACACATATGACCGGGAAGAAAGGATGTTGAGCAACTACGTTGATAGGCCGAGTGGACTGGTACGCTTTGGAAACAGCAATGGAGCCAGAATCCTTGGTTGTGGAGATCTTATATGCAACCGACTCACAATCAAGGAAGTTTCCTATGTTGAAAGAGTGACATACAACCTCTTATCCATAGGACAGTTCAGTGACATTGGACTTCAAGTTGTGTTTCAAAAGAGGACATGCAAAATTCTCAATGCCTATGGTGAAGAACTTCTCACTGGAACTCGCAAAACAAATCTATACACCATCGACATTAGGACTATCAGACCAAGGACAAATATTTGCCTGATCTCCAAAGCAACATCAGTTCAGAATAACTTATGGCACCAGCGGCTATTTCATCTTAACTTCAAGACTCTCAACAAGTTGTCAACCAACAAACTGACCATTGGACTTCCACCACTGAAGTACCAGAAGGAGCATCTGTGTTCAGCTTGTGAGAGAGGAAAAATGAAGAAGGCATCTCATCCTACAAAACACACAGCATCAACTCAACATCCACTAGAGCTATTACACATTGATCTATGTGGACCAATGCAAAAGATATCATCAGTGGAAAGCGATATTGATGGTTATTGTAGACGATTACTCGCGCTACACTTGGGTCCACTTCTTACGGACAAAATCAGAGACAGTTGAACAAATTCTAAATCTCAACAAAACAACACAGAACTTGCTACAGCGCAGTGTTAAAATAATTCGATCTGACAATGGAACATAATTCAAGAATCAACAGCTCAGTGACTTCTAAGAATCTCTAGGGATTGCTCAACAATTCTCCGCGGTCCACACTCCTCAACAGAATGGGGTTGTCGAAAGACGAAATCGGACGCTCGTAGAAGCTGCCCGAATAATGCTCATACAATCATCACTACCTCATTTTCTTTGGGCAGAGGCAATGAACACTGCTTGCTATACTTAGACTCGAACAAACATCCATCTAAGATTTGGAAAGATGCCTTATGAACTAATAAACGAAAGATTACCCAACATTGATCACTTTAGGATTTTTGGATGCAGATGCTTCGTCGCCAACGACCGCGAAGACAAATCTAAGCTAGATCCAAAGGCTACTGAAGGAATCTTTGTGGGCTACTCAGCACAATCTAAGGCGTATAGGGTATATCTTCGTGAATGAAGAATGATCATTGAAAGTGTAAATGTCATTTTTATGAAGGTCTAGAAATTAATTCTGGACAAAGCAGCTCAGGACTCGAACCAACATCGGTAGGTTCTACTCAAACACGTATGGAATTAGGAGAGCCCTCGAGTGGCGCTTCTGAACACGACCGTTCAGACCGGGGACTGACAAAGGAAAATTGGGATACGACCAACAACAAGTGGTTGAAGACACGAGAAACAGTGGACCAACATGTGTCAGCCAACAAACTCAAGAGGAAATGGATCTGGATCATCTTTTGAACATATGTACTTCTCTTGAACATAGACAAGCCAACCCTCGATCCCTTTCTGCCACTGAATCAAGACCT
>JAPQWV010002122.1:0-63809 GCA_027422505.1 Craterostigma plantagineum
CGGGGGATGATGATGTCGGCATACTTCTTCGGTTGGAAGTATAAAATCATCAAATGCTGGCTTTACAAATCTCGAATACTGTTAAGTACATGAACTCCATTGTCAGGAATTGATCCTGTAACGGAAACGTGCCATACTAAACAATGGAAGTCCTCAAAATTTGTGTCATTTCACGCATCTCGAACTATTTGGCGGGAAAGTATTGAAAGCTGAGATTCCATTATATGACTTACTAAGAATAAAATATAGAATATATCTGTTACCTGATCAAGACCATACCGATATCTCTACCTTTTTCTACAGTATCACCGTCTTAATTAACCTTCTTGCAAGACGCACGTCAGAATCTGCAGATAAATTGGTAATATAAACTGATGACCAAAAAACATTGCCAGTGATCTATCCTACAATCAAATTACTATACATATCTATATGAAGGGAGTTTATCAGATAAAGTAAATACTTTGCCGTCCATTATACTCTAACGTTGTCATGAATGTCGAAAAAAGAGGGCAGAAAGAAAAAGAACCTGTATCGACAATATCTTCATATTCATCATATCCCGTACACGTTGATCATGAAAATGAGTATACCTTCCAAACTAATAACATCTGCTGGATTAACCTGCCAGATGCAAACAAACAAGATAATGTATGAAACATATATTAATAACTAAAAAGAAAACAGAAAGAGAATTTTACTCTTCGAGAGGGAAGACATCGTTTTGTAGCTCTGAAATCGTACTTAGGAATATCCACAGGTTGCCCGTGCTTTAGTGTCTCCATAGTACGCAGTAGGAACTCATTGTCAAATGCATCTATGGACGAATACAATGAAACTGTTTTACTCATGCAACCCACATATTGCAGTATACCATGCTAAAGTCAAACCAGATAATTGATAATGATAAGTTTTTATCAAAAGAAAAATCGCACCTGGATGGTCAAAATTGAAATCATTAACTCTACTTAGCTCCTCTTCTGTCAGATTGTGATAAATGAATCCTACCAAAGCAGGATATGTGCTGTTTTTACAGGATAGAATCATGAATTGACATAACAAAACGTAATACAATCATCTCAAAAGATACCTAAATTCCCAAGAGCAAAAATAGTTAAATATGGAAACTGTTAATGGCGAAAATGTGCCCAAAGAAATCAAAATGGAAGTATGGAGAGAAGCTAATTCATATTTCAATCATCATCAATGAAGCGGTTTTTATTATTTTGCAAAGAGAAGTGCATGAAAGTACGATGGCAGTCCCATTCTTCAAATTCGAGGAAAAGCACCATAAGCCACAGAAGCATGTCAACCAATCAGAGTATTAACAAAGAATCGTCGAAGTTTGCCAGGGCCACGAGTGACATATTACTTTCTAGAGACTTGAATAGTAACAGAGATTGTTATACCTGGTTTACAAGCACAACACGCTGATCATGAAGCTGTTCTATAATCATATCACAAACTGCAGTTTTTCCAGCTGCTGCACCTCCAGAAACTCCTGCTTTTTCATTAACGATATCAAATAGAATAAAAGACTGAGAGTACAAGAATTTCGTAAAAATCATAAACAAGTCCAAAATCTGACATGACGGAACTAATAGTTACAGAGTTTCGGCCACTCAGCTGCGGAGAAAAAAACACATAAATGAAATTGCTTGGCGTACCTATAACAAAGGTTCCTTGACATTCTCAGTAGCAGATTCAGTACGCTCTCCCAGCTTCTGATTCGCCTGGACGGGTACTTTCTAGATGAAATCCAGAGAAGTGAACTCCAGATAACGATGCTATCATTTTTTCAACGTGCTTTGACCCCATAGATCAGCCTCGAGAGAGCTGAAAATAAGGAAGAATGTTTTTTCTGAATTCATGAATTGGAAAGTACGAAGATACACTAACCCAAAACATAAAGAATATCACCAAAAGAAGGACCTAATCGCGACTTGAATTTCTAGTCAACATCATCTGCGTCTTACCTACCACTGAGAGAGATTACTATGGTTGACTCCAGGCAGCTCAGTACCCCAATCATGACCATAAAAAGAATATGACAACAGAAACGAAATACACTTCCAGCAAAATCAATGTCAGCTGATCAACAATCATTTCAACAGCAAAAAAGAAGCAAAAACTTCCAGGTATATATACATCCAAGAGAGTAAAGAACTTGCACCTTTCAACACAAACTCCAATCGTCCAACGCCTCCCAACTATCGTAACAGTGCGCTTCTGAAGGATGTCCAGAAATGAACTGTAGGCAATTGGAATGGAAAAGCGATAAAGCAATCAAAAAGCGATGAACTGCAGCTATTTTACGATTGTGCCCCCGCTAGATAAAGGCTGCCAAATCAGCGTTGGGCCCCACTGAGTAGCTGAACTTGAGACATGTTATGAGCATAAGATGTAATTTCATACAAGGAGGTGATTATAATTATATGTACAACGATTAATTGTTAAAAATAACGATATTGGGCCTTGATATATTGGGCCACACAATGGGCCTTATCAGGCCCAATAGAAACGGCGCGTAATCTGACATGATCTTGTCAGTTTTTAGCGCGAAGGCATCAACCACAAAGCAAGCAACATGACGTCACACGACGTCATCTTAGGTTGTTCTTCGAATTCATCAATCATCTCAATCCATTACTACGACGCTCGACGTCACGGTAGTTCGATTACTCGCAGTCGTCAGCAGTAAATCGTTCTCAATCCGCACCTTCGTTTCACAGGGAGAAGGAGATGGATATTTTCCACAATTCAACGGTACATTTCATGCTCTTTGTCGTTTTACTTGTATGGTCTTTTCCGTCTTCCCCACATTTGACGATTCTCAGTTATCTCAAGGAAACAATAACGTGTTCGTGTAGCTTCACAGCATCGTCTCCTCGCGAAGAGAAAATAAAGAAAAAAGACCGTAGCGTAGCCATTATTTCTGCAAATGACCTCTGGGTTTCACACTTCAATCGAAGCAGACGAACAGCTCAAACGAACAGGTAACTACGTAGTAATTTAATGTCTTTGCAACTGATTAGGGTTTTTGTTTGGTCTGAGGAATGGATAAATTAGCGTCTGCGGCGCAGGGACGATATGGACGGCGCTGGCGCATGTAATAACGGGCGTCATCGGAGCTGGCGTGTTGTCGCTCGCATGGAGTACGGCGCAGTTAGGTTGGGTCGGAGGTCCATTAGCCATCGTCGTCTTCGCCGTCGTCACTCAGATCTCAATACTGCTCGTCTGCGACTGTTACAAGACGCCCGACCCTGAAATTGGCCCGACCCGAATCCACTCGTTCATAGCCGCCGGTTTCTACTTGGGTCTGTCGATTAATTAATTTAATTTCTTTATTTTCAATCGGATTTAGATGTTTCCCATTAATCGGTTTCGGAAATTTTTTCAGGTAGGAAGAAGCAACACTCTTCGGATATTTCTCATGGAGAGCTTCTTTGGATGTGGAATAGCTTTTACAATTGTGACTGCTTCAAGTGTCAAGTAAGTGAAGGAAGCTCTATGAATCTAATCAATCCATTACTCTTCAGCAGTAAACTTTAATCTTCATTTTCTTTTCTTCTCTGTTTACTATTTCAGAGCAATACTACGATCGAATTGTTACCATATGAAAGCCACGAAGCCGACTGTCATTACGGGGACAAAACCTTCATGTTGATCTTTGGGCTGACACAAGTCGTCGTTTCTCAGATCCCAGATTTCCACGACATGGCTTGGCTCTCTGCCATTGCATCGCTCATGTCCTTCGCCTATGCCTTCATTGGGATTGGCCTTGGCTTTGCAACGGTGGTCGGTACGTTTGTACTTCGAATAACATGTTCGAGTTTATTACGAAATTGTGAGCTTAATTTATTGTTGTTTGCAGAGAATAAGCATATCAAAGGTAGTCTCAGAGGCAATGAAGCTCACAGCACACCTCAGAAGGTGTGGCTCATATTCCAGGCGCTGGGTGACATTGCTTTCGCATATCCATACACACAGATCGTGCTCGAAATACAAGTATGCATGCATACGCTCTCTTCTTTACACATTTCCAAACGAGGATGTAACAACTTTCCGTTTTCTTGCCAAAGGACACCTTAAGATCGCCTCCGCCCGAGAACAAAACCATGAAAGAGTCTCAGTTCTTGCAATATTGATAATCACCTTCTTCTACATGGGCTGTGGAATGTTTGGCTACGCAGCTTTCGGAAGCCACACGCCTGGCAATCTCCTGACTGGGGTCGGCTTCTACGAACCCTATTGGCTCATCGACTTCGCAAACGTTTGCATCATCGTCCATCTGATCGGAGAATATCAGGTCACCATTTCTTTAGAATGCCCCCTTGCACTCGAATCTACGTGTGTACTGCATTATATTATCTTACTGTGATTAGGTCTACAGCCAGCCCGTATTTGCGTTCTTCGAAAATTGGCTAGCTAAGAAGTACCCACGGAACACATTCGTCAGCAAGTTTTTACGCGGTTGACCTCATTATGTTGCCGCCTTTTCGGGTGAATCTGCTGAGGTTGAGTTTTCGGACAGCTTACGTCGTCTCGACGACTGGGATTGCGATGCTTTCTCTTACTTCAATCAAGTTCTTGGAGTGTTCGGCGCGCTGAATTTCTGGCCCGTGTCTATTTACTGCCCGTGGAGATGTATTTGGTTCAGACGAAAACTGTTCCTTGGACGAGAAATGGATTCTTTACCAAGCGTATAGCGTGTTCTGTCTAGTTCTGTCCATTCTCGGCTTGATCGGGTCCGTACAAGATTGATGAGGGCGAAATTCGGTTGAAAATATGGTCTTTTCTCGGCCCGGCCCGATACCAGTTGTGTAAGTTTAAGATTAAAAGTGCCTAGAGGGGGGTGAATTAGGCTAATAAAATTTTATGCTTCTTTTTCAAAACTTAGTATGGTGACTTAGATATACCTACTGATGTTTGTAACTAGTATGCCTGATATATCCTAGTAACGTCGGATGTGCGTCGGGTCTGTCTCACAGCGATAAAGAAATAACTGAAAAGTAAATGCGAGACAGGATTTTATAGAGGTTATATCCCAACTGGGGTTTACTCCTCTCCTTGGGATTTTCTTCCCAAGAGTTTAACCAATCACTATAATGCACCGTAGCTGGATACAAAACTGATTGGTCAGCCCAATACACAACCGAAACAAGTCGAACACTAGACACTACTAGGTTACCACACGCCGAGTTTCGTTCCTCGGAATCTCCTTGATCCCGACAGACACAGCTCGCTACCGAAGGGCCCCCGGACTTGTCCTTCCCTTCACGTGTGCGTAAACGTCGACCTTGCCTCCTTGGTATTGCTCACGGTCCGAGACAACACGTCCGAAGACAGAATATATGGCAGGGGATGATGGAATATCTGATGAATCACTCGCTCAGTGATGGATAGGCAGTTAAAGTTCGGGTAGGCAGAAAGCTATCGCAAGTGAAAGGCTCAGGAATATCTTAGTATCTCTCTGCTCAAAAATCTCTCGTACGCTTAGATTCGCAAATTCACTGTTCTGTTCTCTGTACTTCGAAAGTCTGAAGTGCAGTTCATATAAATCCTTTTCTAATAGCACTTCACATGGAAAGTCATATCAAACAATAATCACCAAATCAAGCATAGTTTCCATGTAGCTTTCGAATCAATCATACCATATAAATCATGCTTCTAATACATCGTCACAACGGTCATATAGCATATTAAAGCATGATTATATTCCATATAAAGCTCAATTTTCGTACTCAAGCAATTTCAACCATTTCGCATATATTTTCCATATCGAAATTTTCCATAAGTGATTCCCTGCTATCAGTTCCTAGTAACGAGTACTTTAGATTTACTTTCCAAGTATGGCACATAAGATAGCAAGACATAAGCACGTTTTCCATGTACAGCTCATAGCATTTAATCAATATATTTACCATGTTTAGCACAAGAATCAGATCAGAGCTTACATAAATCGATTTTTCACATCATGGCACTACTTTCCTTAATTCAGAGATCTCACCCGTTATAGCACATACCATATAAGAGCATCTTATCCATAAGGTTAATCAAATCAAATCTTTCCTAAATATAATAATCCAATCAGCACAAGGAAAGATATCAATTTAATATTTCGCATTTAATTCATTGCAAGGCAAGCATGGATCGTGCATATGATTTTCGTCCAGGAATAAACTGGTATCAACGGATATATCACTTTCCATATATAAACAGCATATTTTCCATATATAGCTCAGTAGGATATCTCATGCATTATTTCCATATATAGCACAGAAGGATATATCCTATCTCATGGACTGTCTATAACACTCGATCACATAGTTCCATCAAATCATCACAAAATCACATGCAATTCAAATATTCAACACTTTAACAATTTTCATCTCATTTTCAATGCTTGGTTGAACATTATCATGAATTTAGACATTTTATTTTCCTAAATCGAATTGCTTATTTTATAGACCTAACGTCATTACAATTACATCGTTCATCAAAACTCTCTAACATATATGGACCAAAAAGGTCAACATTCTCCCCCTTTTTGATGATGACATGTAATTGATGCAGCACGGAAGCAAGTAAGTATATTCGATTTTGCAAGTCCTAGCGCATATGTCTAAGTGTTCCATAATCACAAAGCAGAGCATACGATATTTCCTAATCACATGTGATACCCATTTGCTCCCCCTGCCTATGTGCAGTTATCTCTAAGAAATGTTAAGATATATCTTTGAACTAATTTTGCTCCCCCTGTCTAAATGCGGATATTTCCTATTATTTCTATGTTATATCTTAAGTACAAGAATTTCGAAATTACCCGTGAGTGTGCTCCCCCTGCCTAAGTGCGCATTTTCCAAGCATGGTTCAAGTAATCATGTACTCATCGCAGCAGGCACTTAGCACTCATCAAGAAGGTTCACGCAAGTCAAATCGCACAGTTAAGTATCAGAGTAAGAGATCAGCATATGATATATCCGAAGATCAGAGCAAGGAATATATTAAGCATAGGAGATATATCATGATAGCAGCAAAATATTATATTAGGGTTCAACGAGCTTCCCTTTACATCACTTACCACTAAAACACTTAGACGCTAAACGCCTAAACTTACCTTACTACTCCCCCTTCATTATCAAAAAGGCGGGAGGTAAACCTAAAAACTGAGCGATACTGGAATATCCTAGGGGCAGACTAAGAGCAGAACGGAACTAGAGAGGCAGCCTACTGGCTTGAAGAGGAGTCGGAAACAGCGGGTTTTGGAAGGGATTGCTTGACGAGTTTGGTGAGCTTGGAGAGTTTCAGCGACATTTCGGTATACTGTTCTTTGATCTTGCGGAATCGCTTCTGATTGTCAGCTTTGATATCGGAGATATCACGGCGTAACACGGCTATTCCTGTCTTCCCGACGCTGAGCTCATCTTCGTAATCCTCATCATCATCGCTTTTCACTTTTGCCTTTCCCTTCGCAGCAGCTCGCTTCTGGGCGCTATCCACTGACCTGACTTCCTTGGCCTTGAACCAACCTTGGCCTTTTGTATAGTGAATTCCCATGCGCTTCAAGGTCACTTGGTCCACTATGTGGACGGATTTGTCTTCCCAACCAGGCGGCAACACAATACCTTCGCACTCAAATAAGTGAGTGAGTAGCATGCCATAAGGCAGCGCTTTGTCTCTGCTTTCGTAGGCCTGGATCATGTGTTTCATGATGACATATTCGAGGTTGAACTTGATGTTCTGGGATACCATGTAGACCGCAAAGGTGCTCATGAAGTTCATCGTCGTCGAGTGGCCGCCGCTACCAATTTTGGCACTCCAGAGAGTCATGTTGAGAAGCTTGTGCAGGAAGAAGTAGTCGATAGGAGTTGGTTCAGTGCTTCACCATCAGAGAATCGAGGTTTCGTGCGGGTATTCCAGAGTGTATGAAAGACATTACCGAGATCAAACTCATCGGCGTGGCACCAGTCATTCATATCATAGTGCCGAAGTCCCTCATCGGCAACTCCCAGCATAGCATTCATCTTTTGAGTGGTCCACTCGATCTTATGGCCGAGAACATAGGAACGGATGTTAACATGCCCTTCGAACTCATCGTAGTCGAGGTTAGCATAGAACAGTTTGACTACTTCAGGGAAGTGGGGTGTGTTGAGGCTCAGGAAATGCTCCCATCCAAACTCTTTAAGCCAGGTGATTACGTTCCCAGGGGGCAGTTTGTCGAAGGCAACTCCGCGACCACGAGCGATATCTCTTTTGATGAAGCTCTTGTAGGTTGTGCGGTTACTTTCTTCCAGAAAAAGCAGTTCAACTGGGATCTCACTAGGTTTGGTCAGATCGATAGGCGGGATGGCAAAGGATTTTGAACTTGATGGCTGAGGTGGCGAGGTCTTATCAAGTGGTGAGGGCTGATTTTCAGGAGACTTTGGTGGAGGTGAAGGTGATTTCTGGGTTTCAATTGGAGTTGGGGATTGCGAGGGCGATTCCGGGTATCCTCAGGAACTTCTTCAGGAACTTCGGAGCTTGAGGCAGGTTTTTCGGGTTCGGGTGTCTTGGATTTCTTGGTCTTCTTCTTCTTCTTGGCAATCTTGGAAGGACTTGAGATCTTTTCGGAAGATTTTGCTTTAGAACGAGTTTTACGAGCAGAAGGCGAGGCTGATTTTGGTGATTTGGAAGGTGATTTGAGCGGGGTTTCATCAGTGTCAGACATGGGCTCCTTACGTTTGCGGCTTGATGATTCAGGGTTGACAGCTTTGGAAGTTTTGGCCATTGAAGAAGGTTTGAATGTCGAGGGGATGTTTGAAGAGGATGATTGAATGATGAAGATTGAGGAACGGTTTTGATCCTTTAAAGAAGTGGAGTCGGTTTATTCTTGGAAGGATAAGGATGGATTTGAAATTTGAATTTTGAAATTTCGAAGTTGGAAAGTGGAAAACTGTCAGAGATATCGGGCTGATTTGACAGGATCTCATAATTATGGAAGGGATTTGACTGGGCTGAAAGGAATATAGTTTAAATAAATGGGTTCCCTAAAATAACTGAACGGTTGAGATGATATCTACGAATTCCTTCCTAAAATAACCTGATCACATTCAAGAGCAGATCCAGGAGATCGGATATTCCTAAAATAAACTGGATGGCTGAAGGAATGTCTATCTACGAATTTCTTCCTAAAATACTAGAATCATACTTAGGGAAGATCTGTAAGATCCACGGAAATATTCTAGGGGCTGAATATCTTAAGATATGATAACTAAGAATCTCTAACTAAAATAGAATAACCTAAAGTGAATAATAGAATTAGGCAGATTTACTAACCTTATTTAGCTCGAGAATTCCCAATCGATCACGGATGTCACAAAATCTTGCCTCTATTAAGGGTTTCGTGAAGATATCAGCAAGCTGATCATTTGTTCCTACGAATTCCACACTGATATTCCCCTTCTGAGCATGGTCTCGTATGAAATGATGTTTAACCTCATATGCTTAGTACGAGAGTGATGCACGGGATTCTTAGTAATACTAATGGCACTAGTACTATCACACCTAATAGGAATTTTGTCATAACTTAACCCGAAATCACTAAGGGTTTGTTTCATCCAAAGAACTTGTTGACAACAATTTCCTAAGGCCATATATTCAGCTTCGGTTGTGGAGAGGGCGACAGCATTTTGCTTTCTACTAGACCAAGTTACTAGGGAATTTCCAAGTAATTGGCAAGTTCCACTAGTACTTTTCCTATCTTCCCTACAGCCGGCATAGTCGGCATCGGAATATCCCATTAATGGGAATTCATCCGAATGAGAGTACCACAAACCATAATTGACAGTACCTTTGACATATCTAAGTATACGCTTGACTGCTGTCAAGTGAGATTCCCTAGGTCAGACTGATATCTCGAACACATACCAACAGCAAACATGATATCAGGACGACTAGCAGTTAAGTAAAGAAGGCTACCGATCATACCTCGATATTCCGTTTGATCAACTGGTGTACCTGATTCGTCACTGTCTATTTTGGTGGTCTGATGCATGGGAGTGGAAATTGCTTTGGAATCGTTCATCCCGAATTTGATCAGTAATTCCTTGCTGTACTTAGTCTGGGATACAAAGGTTCCACCGTCAAGTTGCTTTATTTGCAACCCAAGGAAGTAGTTCAGCTCGCCCATTAAGCTCATCTCAAATTCCTTCTGCATAGACTTAGAGAATTTCTCGCAAAGAATGATATTAGTACTACCAAATATGATATCATCAACATATATTTGTACCAATATCATGTGATCTCCTTCATACTTAATAAACAGTGTGTTATCAATAGTTCCAGTCGAAAATCCTATGTCAATCAAGAACTTGCTTAGCCTTTCATACCATGCCCTAGGAGCCTGCTTTAAACCATATAATGCTTTATTTAATTTAAAAACATGATTTGGAAAATCTTCCTAGCAAAGCCCGGTGGTTGTTCTACATAGACCTCCTCATTTATAAAGCCATTTAAAAATGCACTTTTTACGTCCATTTGAAAAGTTTAAAACGTTTAAAACATGCATATGCAAGTAAGACACGTATGGACTCTAATCTAGCTACTGGAGCAAAGGTTTCATCGAAATCAATACCTTCCTCCTGGGAATAACCTTTTGCAACTAACCTCGCTTTGTTCCTTGTGACATTACCATGTTCATCGAGTTTGTTGCGGAAAACCCATTTGGTTCCTATGATGGATTTTTCATCTGGTCTTTCCACGAGTGTCCACACTTGGCTCTTTCCGAACTGAGCCAACTCATCTTCCATGGCAGAGACCCAGGATATATCATCCAAGGCTTCATGGACTGTTTTTGGTTCCATCATTGAAAGTAGTACATCATGAGATTCCTCTGTATCCTGATTTCGTACAGTTGCTCGAGTTTTGATTCCAGATCTGATATTTCCTATCACTTGATCTGTTGGATGACTGGAAGCATGTTTCCATTTTCTAGGTTGTAGCTCATCAGCTTTTGGTTCCAGTATCTCTACATTTTCATCTTCTGGAATATCGTCCTTTCCGTCTTCAGTATCCTGTAATTCTGCACAGGGCAAATCTATACCTTCCTCATCAGTAGCATCTGTGTTAGGTATCTCATCAAAAGTAACATGTATGGACTCCTGAACAGTCAGCTTCCTTTTATTATAAACACGATATGCCTTAGAGTGAAGACTGTAACCAAGGAATATCCCTTCATCAACTTTAGAGTCAAATTTTCCTCTCTTATCTCTATCGTTCAAGATAAAACATTTGCATCCAAACACTCGAAAGTAACTTATATTCGGAGTTCTACCATGCCAGATTTCATAAGAAGTCTTCTTTAATATCGGCCTAAGGAAAACACGATTAGACACATAACAAGCTGTACTAACAGCTTCCGCCCAGAACTGTTTAGGAATATCATACTCATGTAACATAGATCTAGCCATTTCCTGTAATACCCTATTTTTACGTTCAACTACGCCATTCTGTTGAGGAGTTATAGGGGCAGAGAAGTTATGACTATATCCGTACTGATCACAGAATGATGCAAACGACTTACTATCAAATTCCAGTCCGTTATCACTGCGTATCCTACATAATTTGTTTCTTTTTCATTTTCAAGTCTCTTAACTAGTGATGCAAAATTATCTAGTGCCTCATTCTTATGTGCAAGAAATATCACCCAAGTATACCTGGAATAATCATCAACGATAACAAAGGCATATCTTTTACCTCGCAGAGACATCGTCTGGACAGGACCAAAAAGGTCGAGATGCAGTAATTCCAGAGGTCTGGATGTGGATATCACATTCTTTGCCTTGAACGATGTCTTGGTCTGCTTGCCCATTTGGCATTCCTTGCATGTTTTGTCCTTGACAAACTTTATGTCAGGAACACCTCGCACCAGTGCATTTCTTGTGATGTGAGACAGTAATTCCATGTTGGCATGTCCTAAGCGTCTATGCCATAACCAGGTGTTATCCTGTGTAACTGCTAAGCACTTGACGTTCTGGTCAGTGATATCATCAAGAGTTATGCAATAAATATTCCTATCCCTAGATGCACTAAACAGTACCTTATCATTGGTTTTAACAATACATTTATCATTTTCAAAGGTTACCGTATGACCCTTATCACATAATTGACTAATGCTAATGAGATTATGTTCTAGATCCTTAACTAACCATACGTCATCTATATTAGTATGTAAAGTGTTACCAACAGTTCCAACCCCAATGATCTTAGCTTTAGTGTTGTCGGCGTAGGAGACATATCCTCCATCATAGGCTTTCACCGACACAAACTTACTGATATCACCTGTCATATGGTGGGAACACCCACTGTCGAGGTACCACTTGTTCTTTTTGCTGGATTTTCTTC
Source organism: Craterostigma plantagineum (assembly GCA_027422505.1). Lineage (NCBI taxonomy): Eukaryota > Viridiplantae > Streptophyta > Magnoliopsida > Lamiales > Linderniaceae > Craterostigma > Craterostigma plantagineum. The sequence continues at coordinate 12,385 of JAPQWV010002122.1, forward strand.
TTTGTACCTGCATGAATCATTCTTTTCTGAGGTGCCCAACTTCGATTGGGTCCTAAAGGGTTAGTGGTAAAATGACTCTTGTTAACACATGATATATCATCTGTCACAGACTGTGATCTCATAAATGCAGGCGCTCCAGTGTTAGAACCTTGATTCTTAGGAATCTGCTTTGGCCTCCAGATATATCTAGTTTTATCAGCTTTCTTCAAGAAACAGTGGTTAGCATAATGACCGTGACGGCCGCATGAAAAACATTTAGGCTTTCTAATATCTAGTGAAGGTGCAGCATGCTTAGGTGTTGTGGAATATCCTATTCCTGTATTTCCAACATGTCTAGGAAGGTCGAGTATCATGTTGAGATTATGTTGTCCTACAAAAAGTCTAACATTTTGTTCTCTTCTAAGAAATTTCCAAGGACGGACATGTCTTTAGATATATTTTCTTGCTTCCTAAGCTTTTCGCAATTACACAAGACTTTTTCTTCTTTAAGAGTTTCTAACTCGGCTTTCAGACGCTCATTTTCTAGATCTGTTTGATGCTTCTCTCTAGCTACATCATCTCGTTGCCTAATCAGACTCTTTACTTGTGAGTTGAGCGACTTAATCCTTCTTTCTGCATTTTGAATAATTTCAAACATTTCTTCCTTTTCATCTACTTCAGAAGCTGAGGAAGCGTTATCATGAGATTCATCTTGCCTAGCATATAATTCATTCAGAAAGAGAATTTTCTTAATAGTGGATGAAGAAGATACCTGATCATCATCATTGGCCATGTAGGCGAGATCTTCCTCTTCTTCGCTTTCGCCCTCTTCCCAGTTAGTGACCATTGCTTTCTGCTTCTTTACCTTTTTGTCACCATTTTCCGTAGGGCAGTTTGAGGCGAAGTGGCCTGGCTTGTTGCATTTGAAGCATTTCTGCACGTTGTTCCCGGATGATGATATTCCCTTGTTCCTAGGCTGGAACTTGGAGTTTCCCTTGAACTTCCTTCTCATCCGAAACTTTTCAAATCTTCTGGTCAGCATGGCGATCTGCTCCATTAGGTCCTCCTCAGTTTCTTCTTCACCTTCAGAGTCATTTTCTTGTTCGGTGTTAAATGCAATGTTGGGTTGACTTCGGACCGTTGGTTTCTCTTTGATGGATATCTGAGTCATCTCGTAGGTGGTAAGAGATCCAATCAATTCTGACACGGAAAGTTGGTCCAAGTCCTTTGCTTCGTAGATGGCAGTTACTTTGGGATTCCATTCTCTTGGCAGAGATCTTAGTATCTTCCGTACTTTCTCACCGTCCGGTATTTTCTTTCCCAACGAGAACATTTGATTTATGATGCTCATGAATCTTGCGTACATATGGCTTATGGTCTCGTTGTCCTCCATTTTGAACAGCTCGTATTGGTGAGTTAAGAGGGCTATTCTTTCTTGTACAACTCGAGTGGTTCCCTCATGTGTGACTTGAAGCATCTCCCACATATCCTTGGCAGATTCGCATGAACTCACACGATTGTATTCTTCTCTTGTAAGTGCGCAGGCGATCATGTTCTTAGCTTTGGCATTCAAGGATATTCCTCGCTTGTCAGTTGCATCGTACTCGGAACCTTTCTTTGGAGTTCCATCCGCCTTCTTGGGATTGTATGGTCCAGTCGTGATGATATCCCACAGGTCATAATCTGTAGCAAGCAGGAATTCCTTCATACGATTTTTCCATATAGCATAGTTTGTTCCATCGAAGAGCGGTGGCCTGGAATGGATTGTCCTTCTGCAAAAACATCAAAACTCGAAGAAGCCATTAGATCTTTAACTCAGGCTTGTTAGGCCCGTCGTTTGAGTAACCCGCTCTGATACCAAATGAAGATATAAAAGTGCCTAAGAGGGGGGGTGAATTAGGCTAATAAAATTTTATGCTTCTTTTCAAAACCTTAGTATGGTGACTTAGATATACCTACTGATGTTTGTAACTAGTATGCCGATATATCCTAGTAACGTCGGATGTGCGTCGGGTCTGTCTCACAGCGATAAAGAAATAACTGAAAAGTAAATGCGAGACAGGATTTTTATAGAGGTTATATCCCCAACTGGGGTTTACTCCTCTCCTTGGGATTTTCTTCCCAAGAGTTTAACCAATCACTATAATGCACCGTAGCTGGATACAAAACTGATTGGTCAGCCCAATACACAACCGAAACAAGTCGAACACTAGACACTACTAGGTTACCACACGCCGAGTTTCGTTCCTCGGAATCTCCTTGATCCCGACAGACACAGCTCGCTACCGAAGGGCCCCCGGACTTGTCCTTCCCTTCACGTGTGCGTAAACGTCGACCTTGCCTCCTTGGTATTGCTCACGTCCGAAGACAACGCGTCCGAGACAGAATATATGGCAGGGGATGATGGAATATCTGATGAATCACTCGCTCAGTGATGGATAGGCAAGTTAAAGTTCGGGTAGGCAGAAAGCTATCGCAAGTGAAAGGCTCAGGAATATCTTAGTATCTCTCTTCTCAAAAATCTCTCGTACGCTTAGATTCGCAAATTCACTGTTCTGTTCTCTGTACTTCGAAAGTCTGAAGTGCAGTTCATATAAATCCTTTTCTAATAGCACTTCACATGGAAAGTCATATCAAACAATAATCACCAAATCAAGCATAGTTTCCATGTAGCTTTCGAATCAATCATACCATATAAATCATGCTTCTAATACATCGTCACAACGGTCATATAGCATATTAAAGCATGATTATATTCCATATAAAGCTCAATTTTCGTACTCAAGCAATTTCAACCATTTCGCATATATTTTCCATATCGAAATTTTCATAAGTGATTCCCTGCTATCAGTTCCTAGTAACGAGTACTTTAGATTTACTTTCCAAGTATGGCACATAAGATAGCAAGACATAAGCACGTTTTCCATGTACAGCTCATAGCATTTAATCAATATATTTACCATGTTTAGCACAAGAATCAGATCAGAGCTTACATAAATCGATTTTTCACATCATGGCACTACTTTCCTTAATTCAGAGATCTCACCCGTTATAGCACATACCATATAAGAGCATCTTATCCATAAGGTTAATCAAATCAAATCTTTCCTAAATATAATAATCCAATCAGCACAAGGAAAGATATCAATTTAATATTTCGCATTTAATTCAGTGCAAGGCAAGCATGGATCGTGCATATGATTTTCGTCCAGGAATAAACTGGTATCAACGGATATATCACTTTCCATATATAAACAGCATATTTTCCATATATAGCTCAGTAGGATATCTCATGCATTATTTCCATATATAGCACAGAAGGATATATCCTATCTCATGGACTGTCTATAACACTCGATCACATAGTTCCATCAAATCATCACAAAATCACATGCAATTCAAATATTCAACACTTTAACAATTTCATCTCATTTTCAATGCTTGGTTGAACATTATCATGAATTTAGACATTTTATTTCCTAAATCGAATTGCTTATTTTATAGACCTAACGTCATTACAATTACATCGTTCATCAAAACTCTCTAACATATATGGACCAAAAAGGTCAACATAAATAAAAACATTAATCAATGATGCCTCTGACTTCTAAAACTCTCAATAATTTTGGTGCATGCAGATAGGGATATGATTGTCCCACTTGAACAATGTTTACTTTTTGTAAATCTAAACCAATGGAATAAGAGATTCTGAAAACTTAGCAATTATAATATTTGCTAGACCCCAAGAAACGTCCCACTTGAACAGTTCTCTTACGTGGGGAAACACTTCAGAAAGAAGTGCCTCTTCCTGCCCCACTAGACAAACACAAACTTGAAATGGCGTCAGCACCTTCTTACAGCACCACCAACAAAGAATCAATCATATACTAAGTAATTTATTAATAATTTCCTATCTTCTCTCTCTTGTGTGGTCCGCCATATAACAATATCACTAATTTACTAATAATTCCTTACAGGAGAATGAAGGAATCTTTCTGAAACCACCATGGAAATATCAGAAACAACAGATCACTTCCCTCTACTCAAACCTTCAGCGGAAGATCATCGCTTAATAAGCAACTCCAACACTAAAAGAACTGGTTTTTCTCCATCTCCTCTCCTCTCTGCATACATACATATATATTCATCTTTCTCAATAAACTCGTAATAATTATTTTCTTCAAGCACGACATGGACGGCCGTGGCTCACATCATAACAGGCGTCATAGGTTCGGGCGTTCTTTCCCTGGCTTGGAGCATGGCTCAGCTGGGCTGGCTCGCCGGACCCTTTTCTATGATCATCTTCGCCGCCATGACTTTAGCTTCGGTTTTCCTCGTGTGCGACGTTTATAGGTATCCCGACCCAGAATACGGTCCTATGAGGAACACATCGTACAACGAAGCTGTCCACGTCATTTTAGGTTTAAAAAAAATCAATATCATTTTGTAATTATCCGGCCCGGCCCGCATAACGTCGATCGATGTTTTGTAGGGAGAAGAAGGCTTGGGCGTGTGGGTTGCTGATGAACATGAATTTCTATGGGACTGGGATTGCCTACGTCATTACATCGGCTATATGCATGAGGTAATTTTTTTTCTTTTTTTTTTGGTCTTAAAATTAAAGCCGAGGCTTATTTATCGCGGGATTTTTATTTTCGAGTTCGATTTCTGTCCGTGCTTTACGAGTAGGGCGATAAGGAGGTCGAACTGCTACCACGAGTACGGGCACGAAGCTCCTTGCGAGTTCGGGGACACGCCGTACATGCTCGTCTTCGGACTGATGCAAGTGATCGCGTCTCAAATTCCCGATTTCCACGGCATGGCTTGGCTTTCGATATTGTCCGCGGTCATGTCCTTCGCCTATTCTTCGATCGGCTTGGGCTTAGGCGCCGCTCAAGTCGTAGGTACTTCGGTTACTTTTCTTACATTCCCGATCGCTCGGTAAAGTAATTTATAGACCTTAACTGCTTTTCTCGTCAATTTAAGGAAACTGACTTTCAAATCGGAATCAATTTATTGGTAGTCAGGTTTTCGACGTATTGTGTCCTTAAACTGCTTCAACTTTGAACCTTAACGTCCTCAAATTGCAACCCTGTAAGTTGATCGTCAGTAGAGAAATAGATAGTCCTAATTATTGATGACGTCATCTCTTTCTTAAAATAGGGGATGGCGCGATCAAAGGCAGCATCGGAGGGATCTCGACCTCCAAACCAAGCGATAAGTTTTGGTTGATGTGCCAGGCGATAGGCGACATATGCTTCGCTTTTCCGTACACGACGATCGTCCTCAACATACAGGACACGCTCGCCTCGCCTCCCCCGGAGAGCCAGGCGATGAAGCGAGCGTCGATTATATCCATGCTCGTCACGATGTTCTTCTACGTCGGCGTGGGAGGGTTCGGCTACGCGGCCTTCGGAGATCGGACGCCCGGAAACCTCATGACGGGCTTCGGGTTCTACGAGCCCTACTGGCTCGTGGACTTTGCGAACGCTTGCATCGTTGTGCACTTGATCGGTGGCTATCAGGTGTTACGAATGACCACTTCATTTAAAAGCTTTAGCTTTATAGGATAGGAGATGCTATAATTTTTTTTTACATTTCCAACGTGATGCCTAAAATTTAGGTTGATTTCTTTTCTTATGCGGGCTTAATACAACGAATTTCTTCAGAATGCTATAATTCATACCCAGCTTAAGCTTATTTTTTATTTGTCTTATTTTTGTCTATTTTTTTGTGTTTAGCGGGTGGTCATGATGATTCTTATCCATGTTTAGGCTGATTTCTTTTCTTATATAGAATTATACGGGATTTTCTATTTAATGGATGGCTGTGACGATTCATAGCCCTGACGTTTGTACATGGGTTCTGATACTAAGTTGAATGATCATTTCACTTAAAAGTTTTTCAGCTCAGTGCATCATGTTTGATTTTATATATTTTATTTTGACAGGTGTACTCCCAGCCCGTGTTCGCCATTGCTGACAAATGGTTCCGCGAGCAATATCCCGAGAGCGCTTTTGTCAGTGGAAATTACGCCGTAAAAGTACCGTTGTTACGTGGGGTCGTGAGCATGAACCTCTGCTCGGTGTGCTTTAGGACGGCTTACGTCGCCTCGACGGCATCGATTGCGATGCTATTTCCCTACTTCAATCAGGTCTTGGGAGTGATCGGAGCGTTGAACTTCTGGCCGTTGAGCGTTTATTTTCCGGTGGAAATGTGGCTTAGGCAGAACAAAGTCGAGCCGTGGTGTAAGAAGTGGGTCGCTCTGAGGTGTTATAGTGTTGTGTGCTTTGTGGTGGCTGTGCTCGCCTTTGTCTCGTCTATCGAAGGCATAGTTGCCGCACGGTTCCGTTGATATATCTATTCTATTTTATTAGGCGTGAAGGTTCAGTAAAAACTGTTAACTTGCACGGTTCCGTTGTCAATTTAACAAAAAAGTTAAATAAAAAAAAACATCGACTACTTTTATTTACTATCTATAGTTAATTCTTAGCTAATTACTATTAATTTTATTTTCTATTAAGTATTTTAAAATAAATTACTATTATATGTTTATATATTATTGCACATAGATTCAAGGTGCAATTATGATACTAGTTACAAATTAATCTGTGTATAATTGAGTGGGCGAAAAATCTTAACTTTAAAGGGGTGTATATTATGCCTAGTTTTGTATTAACTCGTATAGGGTGATTTACAAATCTAGGCATCCTTTTTAATGTAATTTTCAAAACTAGGCACTGTGTGTAAACTATTCAAAAAAAGGCGTAACTTTTTTATATTATATTTTCATAATTCTTTTGTTGCTTCTATATTTAATCAAAATGTGCTCCACGGTGCATTTGTAGGCCATGAATGGAAGAAACCACATACGAGGTTTGTATTTACATTGATTATAATTATAATTAAACCACGTAATTACATTGACTAGTTAGCGCCTAGCCGAATAAAAAAAAAATTCATATAAAATTGTACACTTGTATGTACTACATGCAAATCGAGACTTTGTTCATACACTTAGTTAATTACATTCTTTTCATACGCAAGTTTTAAAAAATATACCTACTAATAAATTAATTTTATTCTATAAATAATTTTTCAAAATTTGAACTAATTATATGATTTGTGGATATAAATGAAAATCACCATATATGGTAAGTTATTTTTATGGTTTTGGAATTTAATGAAAATGACGGAACATTGAAAACACTGTTAAATCAGGGAATAAATCTCAAGGGGATTACTCTTGTTGTAGGTTATGTTTCTCATTATATTTATTTAATTTTTTTATCGAATTATAATTTTTTTTGGATTGCTTTTTAATTTTAATTTCAGTTTTTCTTTATTCGATTATAAAACCAATTCATGAAAAGAAATATAAAAATAAAAGGATGCCTATTTTGGGAAGAATTTGTACACATAATAAAATTAATTCAAAAAAAGAAAATAAAATAAAAGAATGCCTATTTTTGCAATACTTTGCACATAGTGCCTATTTTTATAATTGACACTCATTCAAATGCCTAGTTTTGTAATTAACTCGTATATTATGACCTCGGTTCGTTTTCTTGGTCGAGGAAATTTAATTTAGATTCGATCAATGAAGAGTTTATTGACCCATGATGACATATGATCAAGTGTGTGACGTAAGTGTACAGCCAAGAAAAATGGACTAACGGAAAGTAAGTGTACGGACCCCATTCCACGACATTACACATTCCTTGATAATAATAAATATGTTCTCAAGCTCTGCAACACAGCACAAATTATATATCCCCAACAAATAACCTTAGACTTTCCCAGATTACAGGGACACTAACTCCTACTCTTATTTATGACGGTGCTTACGAGGCATAGCAGTGAGGAAGAAGACCCTCACACGTCACTTCTTCATCATCATCATCTCCCAACAGCTAACCGTTCGTCCTCGGACTCTCCGAAACAGCTCATCATTAGGAGAGGTAACGTCTCTCTCTCTCTCTCTATCGAAATGACAAAGATGAGCTTACGCTCATCCTCATTTTTGACGCCATAAAAGGGAAAATTCCTCTCCTCGGCTCTTTTTTCTGGGGTAATAAGCTTTCTATCTAAAGCGCTTTTCTTCCACCTTTTGTACTATAATGTAAAACGACCAGACATAAAAGAAAAGAAAAAGCAAGAACTGACTCGAGCGGTCAATCCTTCGACTGCCTTTTGGCTCTTCACCCTTCCGTATTAACCAGCTCCCTTAGAAGCCACACTGAGAAATCAATTTAATTGTTGAAGAAAGATCCAATCTTTATTTTTAATTATAAAAAAAAAAAATGTGTGCGCCTGAGATTGAGCGGTCAGGGACTGTATGGACTGCTTTGGCGCATATAATCACTGCCGTGATTGGCTCGGGCGTGTTGACGCTGGCTTGGAGCATGTCTAGGCTCGGGTGGATCGCTGGCCCGTCGATCATGTTGGCCTTTGCTTCCGTCACACTCACCTCAGCCTTTCTTATCTCCGATTGCTACAAATCTCCCATGGATCCCAGCAACAACAGCAACGACAACAATTTTTACAGAAACGGATGCTATTTAGACGCCGTCGAGAGAATCCTCGGTCAGAACGTTACGTTTTAGCCGAGTGTTTTTTTTTTTTTTTGTAATGATAAGTTACTCATGAGATTATAAAGTGGGCGTTGTCCTCCAATTGTTTTTAGGACGGAGTTTTCAATTTCTAATTATTGCATTTCCGTTGGTAGGCAAGAAGAACGCTTTCGTTTGTGGGATCGTCGTGCGGATAAACTTCGTCAAGGTAGGCATCGTTTATACGATCGCATCGTCCATCAGCATGAGGTACGATTTCATTGACAATCGCCGTTCTTACAAGCGTCGTCGAAGATAAAGTACGTTCGAAAATGGTTTGTGCAGAGCAGTTCAGAGGTCGAACTGCTACCACGAGAGGGGGCACGAGGCCGACTGCAACGGCGGGAGCGCCGCTTATTACATCCTCGTATTCGGGGTCGTACAGGCGATGGCCTCCCAAATTCCCGACTTTCGAAACACAGAGTGGCTTTCCGTCGTCGCCTCTATCATGTCGTTCGCCTACTCTATCATCGGGTCCGCTCTCGGCCTGGCCAAGGTTATAGGTAAAGAAAATAAATTAGATAAACTATTAGAATTGAGGGATCTTGCCTAAAACTAATTGGTGATAGGAGGATAAAGATTTTCATATATATAGTGGCTTGAAAAGCTTGAATTATTCAATATGGACAAAACCCAACTTAGAATCTCATTCTCAATATCCTAAACATTATTCTTACATTTAATTATATGTAATCTAATGTTTTCTCTTACACGACGGCGGCGGCGATTCGTATCAGAAAACGGAGAAATAAAAGGTGGGATGGGCGGTGTGGCAGCTCCGACCCCGGCCGGGAAAGTCTGGTGGATTGCGCAAGCGTTGGGGGACATCGCCTTTGCTTTTCCGTTTTCGTTAATCTTCCTCGAGATAATGGTGAGCTGGCGTAAGGAGAAAGGAGATGTGTTCGCTTTCTTACGTCGTAAATTAGTCTCGGTAGCGCTTTTTCTTTCTTTTCTTTTTTCTTTTTCCAGGACACGCTAATGTCCGATCCGCCGGAGAAACAAACTATGAGGAAAGCGTCGGTAATATCGGTGTTCGTCACGACGTTTTTCTACTTGTGTTGCGGCGGATTTGGGTATGCGGCTTTTGGAGATTCTACGCCCGGGAATCTGTTGACGGGATTCGGGTTTTACGAGCCTTATTGGCTCGTGGACTTGGCGAACGTGTGCGTGGTGATTCATCTTGTAGGAGGATATCAGGTAATAAAAGCAAACACAGTATAACTTTAATGAAAGACATTTAAATGGAGTAAAAACTTGCTGGGATTTTTTTTAAATGCGATAAATGGTGTAAACATACTGGATTGAATATGTACGAGTTTAGATTACGAGAAAAAAATATAGTTATGTTACTAGAACTTAGAAGTCTAATTCCTCCAAAAATACTGCACTACTTTGGACATGGACAACTTAGAGAACGGATTTTTGGAAGTTACTCAAGTTTTAGTCACCCTTCCATGTTAGTGGTAACACAACCATTTGTCAGGTGTTCACTCAGCCCCTCTACGCAAGCATCGAGAAACACCTCGTGAACAAGTATCCGAACAGCAAATTCGTGAACGGTAACTATTACATTGGAAAAACGAGCCGTGGCACACGCTGTATCAGAATTAGATACCTAAGGCTCTGCGTTAGAACCGCTTATGTCATATTCACGACGGGCTTTGCTTTGGTGTTTCCTTACTTCAACGAGGTGGTTGGAGTCGCCGGAGCCATAAACTTCTGGCCGGTGGTTGTCTATTTTCCGGCGGAGATGTATTTGGCTCGGATGAATGTCCGAGCCTGGACAAGAAAGTCCATTGTTCTTAGGGTTTATTGCTTTGTTGCTTTGGTTGTGATACTATTTGCCTTCGTTGGCTCGGTTAGGAGCTTGATATCAGCAAGGTTCGGATGATCATATATCTTTTATTAAGCTTCCGGGACTCGTATAAACTATCAAGTTTAGTCTGTTAGTATTTAAAAAATAAACTAAATTGAAAGAAAATGCCCCATTGAATTTATAGCACATCAAGAAGGAACAAATCAAACGTTCGTCAAGAAGACGAAACGTTTCTCAGAAATATGCCATGTAAGATGCACTAATGACAATGAATGCAAGCAAACGGAACGAAAGACCCTCAGAATACCAACTATAAATGCACTACTGCCAATACAGCTAAGCAGACGAAACGCACTACAATAGTCGACCAGATAGGAAGCATAGTACTTAATGCAATGACCACTCATGCGACGTTTTATCATGAAGACGAAACGTTTATAAAAAATACCCCATGTGAAATGCACTACTGCCAATGCAGATAACCAAATGAAATGCACTACAGCAAAGGACCAGGTACGGAGAATAGAACTTAATGCATTGACCACTCATTAGTGACAACATACACCGTTAAAATAGACAGGTCTGAAGCATTAACCAGGTACACTCATGAAAACGATGCTCTACGACCGTTGATGTCACACAACATAATGGAGTAAGACCGCGGTAAAAATACACCAAACTCATTAATGGAATACGACCATTGACGCTCCAACATAAAACGCGTTTACTGGGACAATTGCGCAAACAAGCACAATCAAAAGTGAATAAAATCAGTCTCACGACGCCACATCAGCAAAGAATGAGGTAGCTACACAGTCGTACATTGCACGAAGACATAAGCAACATAAAACGACATCGTTTGAGGGCGAAAATTGGTGGGTGGACGAATATTCTGCCGACGTGTCATAGCAGTACAGACACTATGCAACTTTTATATATATAAATATTTGACAATTGATGTAATATATTTATCTATTCTAGGGTGATGGCTAGGATAAATCATCAAATGGGCTGTCAATCGATATTGAAAAATAATTAATACCTTTAGAGCCGTTTGGTTGGGGATATGGTTTTAGAGGGTATTAGTTTAAGTTGGGATTAATAATGGAGGGTATGAGTGATTTCGGGTGTTTGGTTTGGTAGATGGATTTAGGTGCTATTTTTTAGTTAATTACTATCTTACTTTAAATTAATAATAAATCAATTTTTCATTTTTACATATTTATAACGTACGAATTAAAAATTATGGTTTCTATGAAACGTTTCACACTAAAATAAGTTTGAATAAAAAATATATAGATAGCACACGCATCTAGGTGATCATAAGTTACTAGTATATTATATAGCACATAAATTCAGTTACCAAGATTGTAGTGTATGATGTGCAAAGAAAATATCTTTAACAAAATCCTACTCTCCAGTCTCCTCCTCTCTAATGCCGCACACAGAAACCCATCTCAAGCTTCTCCCGCTCCTCCATTACTGGAGGTTGGGGAGCCCCATTTTTCTTTATTTTTCTTCTTCTTTCTTCTGTTCGGTCGTTTATGTCCCATAGGCTTTTCCTCTATTTTCTATTTATTTTCTCTGTGGTGTTTTTTTCTGTTCTGCTTGGTGCTCTTTTTCTGGTTTTGTGGCTTGCACCATGGTCTGTTTTCGTTGTTTTTTCTTCAATGTTAAATGTGTTTTCGGTTGATGTTGTGTCTGTGTAAACCCAGAAGTCAAAGGCCAAGTAAAAGTGAAGAGTACCGTAGATTTAGCTTAATTAGTTTTTTCTGTTATAAGTTCTTTAGTTCTTGGTCGTAGATAATGGGTTTTGTTTTATCCCTTTTGGACTTTTTTCTCCCCACGTGGGAGTCTTATCTCCACAGTTTGGGGTTGTGCTGTCCTCATTTATGAGCCTTTGTTCTCCCGGTGTCGATGTACCGGTGAGATCCTTTGGGCTATTTAGTTCTTTTTTTTTTTTTTTTTGATTTACAGAAGCTACCGTTTCCAAAAAAAAAAAAAATGTGCAAAGAAAATACTAATGCAATCGATGTAACTGATTTAATATTTTAGTGTGTTATGCAATGTATCCAAAATTAAATAGTTGACTATTTACGGATTGGTGAATTGTGCCACTGCGAGGAGACAACCGTCGTGGTCTGGTCCATGTCATTATTCAACTACTTATGATAATATATCAAGATTTATTAGCATTTTATAACAAAAAAAAAAAGTGTTGCATTATAATCGTAAATTAACGCAAGGGAAAGAGAATATATTATTAACATACGATGTGTAATTGCGACTTTCATTGGTGCATCTAAAGTAAATCATAAAGTAGAATAGAACATACTAGTAACGTAATAATAATGAAAACGCTGGAAGCTTCACAGTTCTTTTTTCTTGGTCGAGTGTAGAGAGAGAAAGTTCCAACATACACGCGCACACATTTGTTGTATCTATCAGATCTTTCGTTTTCATTCAATCCACTTTACCTGAGATTTCTCCAGAAAGAAATATTTCCTCTTTACCTTTTGTAAATTGCTTATATAGAATTGCGGATTTTCCATTTGTGTAATACATCCCTCCGTGGTTAGGAAGAAGAGAAATCAGACCAATTGAACGCGATCGCGATTCAGCTCGTGCTCGACATCGGGTTTCATGTGAGCTTCCTTTTATTATATATATTTTTTTGCGTCTTTTGATCTTTAAATGATGCATGTTGGAGTTTTTGCGGTGTATCGATGCCCGTCTAGACTTTGTGTGTTCCTGCAATGCGTTGGTGGAATGGAATAGTCTTGTGCTGTTTTTCCTAATGAATATCAGCTGAGATCTGACTGAGGTGAATTATTGCGTAGAATTTTGTGTCTTGGTTAGTGATGGTTGATGTTAGGTGGATGAAGGATTTGGGATTTGTTTTGGAGGAGTATTTGATTTAATTGATTTATTAACCGAGTGGAAGGAGGTTTTGATTCCCTCCCTTTACTGTCCCGTTGTATGATCCTGACCTGTTTGCTGCAACATAGTTCTGATATTTGCTTCATTAACCTAGTCGAGTTTTGTAAAACTTTTCAGCTAGATGCATGTGTAAGAGCTGCTCTTTACATGTGATTTTATTGGCTCAGTGAATCTCACTTCTAGGAGCTAAAGCTAACGTATGATGGTGTGAAGACAATGTCATTTATACATAATCCTTGGTAATTTTGCATAATCCGCATGATGTAAATCGTCTTTTTTTATTTGATGCAGTTCCTAAGATTGGGGGCCGTACACCTCAACTATTTGCATCAATTTTTGTTGTTTAGCCTCTTCCATCTTAATCTGGCAGAATGTCAGGTATGTAGCTTAAATAAATTGCTTTTTAATGGTTAGGCCATATTCACATTTTCGGAGTATCACTTTGAATGTGAATGATTGGACTCCTTATCCGTAATACTGTTCAATTATGTGCTTGGCCTAGAAGGAGAGGAGGTCTATGATGAAACAAAGGTGAGGAAATCAGATTATGAAAACTCAGAAGATGACAGAAGGAGACCTAGAATTGGGGTTTTGAAGAAGGCATTAAATGCATCAAACAAGTTCACACATTCTATGAAAAAAAGAGGGAAACGGAAGGTAGATTTCAGAGTCCCTTGCATTTCCATTGAGGATGTGCGTGATGAAAAGGAGGAGATTGCAGTCTGTGAACTACGTCAAACGCTCCTCGAGAGGGATTTACTACCAGCTAGACATGATGATTACCATACTTTATTGAGGTGGCTTATTTCCCCATTTTCCTTGGTGAATTTTCCTTCCTACTACTATCAATTGCAGTATTGGAAATCAAAAATCAAGATTGCACTAATGATGTGAGTGAACAGATTTCTGAAAGCTAGAGATTTCAACATTGACAAGACTATTGTGATGTGGGAAGAAATGCTAAATTGGAGGAAGGATTTTGGAGCAGACACCATATTGGAGGTATCGGAAAAGACAAGATGCATTCTTGCCTTTTTATTGGATAATGTTTCCTGAATTTTCTTCTACAATGCAAATGTCTTTTCTCTCTCATTATGCTGGAGTGCTGGGTGGTGAAGGATTTACAACTATGTCAAGAAGAGACGTTAACCTATTGCATATTTCAGGACTTTGAATTCGAGGAGCTGGAAGAAGTACTGCAGTATTATCCTCAAGGGTATCATGGTGTTGATAGAGAAGGCAGGCCGGTTTACATTGAAAGGCCTGGGAAAGCTCATCCGAGTAAGCTGATGACTATTACTACTATTGAGAGATACATCAGATATCATGTCCAGGAGTTTGAAAGAGCTCTCCATGAGAAGTTTCCAGCCTGTTCTATTGCTGCGAAAAGACGAATTTGTTCAACAACCACAATCCTAGATGTGCAGGGCCTGGTCAGTTGATGCCTAGTAATATTTTTTTTTTTTTTTTATTTCGTGTGTCCTTTGTGAAGGCCGTGAGAAAAAAATATTTGTTCGACAAGAATTACTTCTGAATTGTCTTATTTATCATCTATACCATGATTGTTGCAGGGAGTTAAGAATTTTACCAGAACTGCTACTAGTCTGGTAGCAGCCATGGCAAAAATTGACAGTAGTTACTATCCCGAGGTGCCTCTTTAGAAATCTAGTCAGACATTATTTTATAGCTTATGGCTCATTCGAAAGTCACTATTTCTTGCTACAATTATATTCAGACGCTTCATTGCATGCACGTCGTCAATGCTTCGCCTGCATTCAAGAAGGTTCTTTGGCCTGCAGCACAAAAGTTTATGGATCCAAAGACTATCGCCAAAGTTCATGTATGGAATATATCTTTGATCCATATGTTGTCCTGTCCTATTTTCATGTTGCTTCAGCTGATCCTATCATGCACACCATGTTTTACAGGTGTATGACCCCAAATCATTGGGTAAACTTCAGGAAGTCATCGATCCGAGGTTCACCATTCTCTCTCATACCATCTCATTTCAGGTGTCTGTTTTAGTGGATAGGTCTCAATCTAAGAGCTAATCATCTATTTGTCAGTCAATTGCCTGATTTTTTGGGTGGAACATGCTCTTGTAACGTTGAGGGAGGTTGTTTGAGATCTAATAAGGGCCCTTGGAATGATCCTGACATAATGAAGGTCTGTATTCTTATTGGTATGGTGCATATCCAACAACATCGCCAGAGGTTAACAAGGTCATGACTATTTTGTCCATATATTTGCAGCTTGTCTATAATTCCGATGAAACTCTTATAAGGTGGACCTCCACAGACCTGAATGACCAGCATAAGATCGATCCATGTATTCAAATCTCATCGCCGGTAACAGAGGCAAGTTAAACAGTATATTATTTTACTGTAATTTGAAAGCCATGTAATGAAACTGTTTTATGTATCCAATGACAGGGGAGGTACGATGATACAATTTTAGCTGAATTAGGGTACTGCATCGATGAGCCTTCTCCATCTGGACAAAATGGTGGGAGGACTTCACAAGTAACGCACGGTGCCAACGAGGTATGCTTGGTAATGTTAAATCACTTCACAGGCTGTGTATAACAGATTCCATTCGTGAGATTACATGGCGATAAACAATGGCTGCCATCATTTGCAACTACTGATGCTCATTGCCAGCTAGCTATCCACAAGCACCGTGTCAATATATATTTATTTTTCAAAAAATGCTTATTTGGGATAACTGACTTTTTCAGGTCAGTGCTTCTGATCATTGTATATACTACAGTTGTGATGAAAATTTTGGCGCAGCTCATAGTGATAATGAAGATGAGCAAGCTGTGGAAAGTGTGGCTTTAAGTTCCAGTGATGTGGGCAGTTCATATAGCGTGGCTTTAAGTTCCAGTGATGTGGGAAGTTCATATAGCGTCTCGGGAACGGGATCAATTTTAGGTTGGTCTTTCCTTCTTTCCCTCTTTCGTTCTTACTTTAACATGATTAGAATGAACGTATCTTTCTTTATTTGCATTTTATCGACAATTATCCAAAAAATTCTGCATCGTTAAACGACATGTACACTGTCGTAAGCTCTAAATTTGTGCGTAATTTTTTCTTCTCCTTCAGGTAGACTGGTCCTACATTGGTTGAGCATCATCCAAGAGAAACTTATCAAGGGAAGTTTCCATTACATGACAAAAACAATGGCATCTGTTACAGTCAAGCTTGCATCCGCTTCTGCCCATATTTCATGCGCTCGATACTTTAGGAGAAGGTCCAATATTTTCCCATCCTTCGAACTACACGAATCGGCAGAATCTTACGGAAGATCGCCCTTTGGTGCCGAAGGGAATAATAATAACAATAACAGTGCACTGCTTCCAATCGTCGAGCGTGTACAAAGGTTAGAGAATCTATTGGAAGAACTCAGCAACAAACGCTCTGAGATTCCCGCAGAGAAGGAGCAGCTGCTCAACGGATCTCTCGACAGGATAAGGTCTGTCGAGTTCGACCTCGAAAAGACGAAAAGGGTACTGCTTTTCTATTTTAAATCATTCATTTCGACGTCGATATAATTACTATAACTCATCCACTTGCGTCCACGTTTTTCAGGCACTGCATGCCACGGTGATGAAACAGCTTGAGATTTCGCAGCTGCTAGAAGACATGCGGGAATCCAGATTTCATGTAAGTAGTTTTATATCGACAACGAACCACGACTAGTTAACTTTTTCTTTTGGCCAATCGTAATTCGATATCAATGGCGTCGATTTTTTCCTCTTACAGCGACGGAGGTTGTTCTGCTAACTAAAAGCAAGAGGGAGTTTATATTGGAGCGAAAGCAAAACACGACGCAGGCTATGTGTGTTATGCTATGCTGCGTGGTTTTTCCACTTACACTTATGAGACAGAACGAGGCAATAAAAAGAGACGTGTGTAACTGTAAATGCCGATGAGTCTTGAAATATTGCTTTGTTTTACTATAAGACGTGCGACGAGCCCGATAAATTAATTTATTTAAAAAAAAAAAAAAAAGGATGGTGGTCTTTCTATAAAATAATTTTGAATGAAAGGAATTGTGGAGGTGGACATGGCGTACGATGAAAAGGAACGGAATCTTTACGGCGGGAAATGGAGTTGAAGATTAAATGAGTTAATAATAATTGGTACAGAACGAAAAAAAGAAACAAAAAAAAATTGGAACCGTATATTTCGGGGAGTTTGAACCCGACGTGAATCGAACACGCAACCTTCTGATCTGGAGTCAGACGCGCTACCATTGCGCCACGGATCCCATTGGTGATTTATCTCCACTTTTGTACGATATATATATACTAAATTATCATCAGAAAAAACGAATTTTGACGATGCTCTAACAACATCTTCATAGACGAATAGAATGCACATGATTTTGGAGATCTATTAAAAAGTATGAAAGATTCGATGAAGAAAGACAGAGACAAGCATGCTGCAAGGAAAACTAAGTTTCTGAATGTACAATCAAGAAACAAAAGACATCATCATCAAGCCTGTCGACAAGAAAAGGAAAGACCGACTGATATTTTCCGAACTAAGTGGGCACAAAATCCTCATAGCTTCGTGATTTCAATATGAAAATGCCAACGAGGAAAGCTAATAGCACCATCTGTAGGAAAAAGTACGTAGCGTTTCTGCAGATTTTCATATGTAGCTTCGAAGGTTCTTCACGAACCTTTTCAAACTCCTCAGCCTCGTTTTTATTAAGCACCGCTGCCTTGTTTCTGCTATCTGTGAGCTTTCCCATGGTTTGTGTCTCCCCTGAAGCAAGAGCGTACTCCCGCAAGTCCCTAGACATGCCTGATATTGTCAAGTAATCCACTTCGGCCTCGATTTTGTTCTTGAAGAGTAGTTCGACTTCGTTCTCCACTTCTTGGTTCTCAGAAAATGACTTGGAACTAGTTTCTTGTAGATTTTGCTCGTCAGCTGCAGCTTCTCTATGAATGTCCGAAATGGAATCTTCGAGGTGTTTCCTGATTTCGCGAGACATGAGCAACTCTGCAAACATATGTTATAAGTTATCAGGGAAGAGTATTTCGAGGAAAGGAAAGAATTTAGCAACTTTAGACATCTTAAACTATCAATTAACTCAGAAAAAATGACTCCCATTTTTTCACAAAAGGTGTAAGCATTAAAGTGTGCAAACTGCAAAGATCATAGGGTGCAATTTATCAGTTCGAATCTGAATTCTGACCTCACTCACAACTAGGGAACTCGGAATTTCAGCATTTATTTAACAAGAATCACAGACTACAGAGTACCTACAGAAGCAATATGGGTGAATGGAAGGAATGTCAACCAACCTTTTTCTAGCAATTCGTGTGCACATTGGAGCGACTCTGTAGCTTCAATTATGGGATCCTTATCACCAGAGAGATCGTCAGCCTCCTTTCGATCTACTTTAACTTCTGTAGATGAATCAGCAACAGTATCAGGAGATATGTTTTCAGATCCTTCTCCACTATTCCTTTCTTTATCATTTTCTCCATCACAATCAAACTGCTTCTCGCCTCCGATTCCATTATACACAGAAGATTCTTCAGGCATAGACACAAAGTTAGAGCTGCAAGAATCAGATTCCAAGCTCGAAACAGATGTTTCCTTCAAAATCTCCATCGATCCTTCTTTAGGTTTCTTAATCTCCTCATGCCGAACTTTCCCCTGCTGACCACGATGCCGCGAATGCGTCAAGTTCTTCCCACTTAAACTCTTCAATCTGTTCTTATCATATTTCGGTGGTTGCCCACTAGCTGCTGTAGAGGACTTGCTACTTCGATCCTCACTGTTATCTGAATCTGTTCCAGCACCAAACAATGCCTCTCTTCCCAAGTTAGGTTCCCCAGGCAAAGAAAACCCTTCCGAGTTCACCATAGCATTCGTCGATGAAACAGAATTCTCACTACTTTCCTTTTTGACATAATGCATTCGCTTACTCGGATTCACTCCTGAATTTGATCGGTCTTCCCTTATAAACTGGCTAGCATCAATATTACCACTACCACCGCTCGATTTAGCAGCATTTCTGTCGATTCTCTTCCATTTCCTCAAACCGTATCCCTTCCTAGTTACAGTAGGCGAAGGGGAAGACGGATAACTCGTAATCCCTGGCGATGAATTTCCCACTGTATTTCCTTTGCCATGTTCATCGTCATCCTCGTTACTGCTTTGCACGTTATAGGACCCATTATTCTGAACCACAGCTCCACCGTGCAGTCCATGATCTTCCGATAGACGATCGCTTCTCACTCCGTCGTTTCCAACTGATCCATTCGACACGCTCTCACTTTTCGAATCCATAAACCGCTACAACTCTATCAAAACCACAACCACAAAAATTCGATAACCCCTGAAGCTCAAATCAGAACCAAAACCAGAAATTCACCATGATTTCAGCTCAATCCATCACCAAGACGGAGATCAACAATTTTCCCAGATCAAAACCAAGTGCACATATGTAACATCGCCAAGATAGGAAAGAAAAGAAGACGTCTATGAAAAAGGAAACTAATACAATTCGGTCATCTACAGCGCCAATCGTACCTCTAGAGCTCGGATTCCATGAATGACCAAGGATTCATCTACAATTTTGACGGGGGCTTACCCAAAGAAAGAAATGGGGACACGATTCTGCCAAAAGAAACTGTTTACTAAGACCGCGTTTGATCTATCGGACTAAAGAAGTTCAAGAATCTCGTGGTTTTTTGGTTAGCGATGGATCTGAAATTGTAATTACCTATTTCACCCCTCGCTTGAACAGACGGGTGGATATTAAGAAGGGTATTTTCGGATATACGCATCTACAAACGGAAGCAGCCAAACACACCATACCATACAATGCCCAAGTTGGCAGACCTAATGAGGTAATAAAAACTTAGTCTAAATTGCACATTCATTTGCATTTGCTACTTAATACATAAATCATTTATTAAATATTAAATAACAATTATTAAAAATAAAAGGATAAATATGACAATATACAAGGTAGTGGGTGGTTTCTTATTTTTTATTTATGTTAATTATTAATTGAGAAAAATTCTGATTGACCGATTGATACACCGTTTGAGCTGTTTTTAACTCATGTTGAGCATTAATATAAGATTACAGATACCCATTATTATAAATATATACTAGTTTTGTGCCCCTACATTCCACGTGTGTAAAAAATGTGTAATTAATATAACACTTTTGTATATCAATAATAATATAAGTTAAATGGTTAACATTATTTCCCACTTTGTTAGTGGGGAGTTTTTTATTATTTTTTTAGTTTTATTTGTTTAATATATAAAAATGGACAAGGGTGGTATGCAAAGCAAACTACATTGTATATATAAGATAAGATATAAATAATTGAAAAAACTTGCACTAAGTTGATGAGATTAAAGATTTGTGGGGTCAATGGGGGACAAACAAGTATGTGATATTAGTGATCTTAATTCTTATATTATGTAACATGGCTTTTTTTAGCTACGTATTAAACTTACATCGATTAGGAAAAGAACATTTGGGCTATGACCCATATGTTGAATAGGCCCACGAAGGCCTACGCCATTAACTACGCTCTAAATGCATTTACCAATAAAGCAAGTATAGCGACAATATGTAGTAGCATAGCATTTCAATCATTTTCTTGATTATTTAAGGCCTACTATAGTAGGAGATTCATAACAATTCAATTCAATCGTTGCGTCTATCAAATTATCGACTATGTTTGTAAGCCAATTATGAGGTCATTATGCTTGAGTGCATTATGGTGTATTAATTATTGTTTACCGTGAATTAAATGAATCAAGAAATAGTTCTATTGATTCTTTGTTAAAAAAGAATAACTACGCTGGGCTTATAGATTGAAGAATGAGAAGGTTGCCATCACATGACAGCTCATGTCACTATCATTTCAAAAATATTGTTCATTAATACTAAAATAAACGTAAAAAAATTAAAAAATAATATATGTATATAATATATAAAGTTCATCGAATTCCATCATTTAGAAAATGAGCTGTACAAGGTCTTCGAGCCACATGCACCCCAGGTTGACCGTACAGAAATTGCATCCCCCAAAGAATAAAATATTTATGTTGCATATAAAAAATTACACAATATATTAATGACGAGCTGATATTTAAGTTTGTAAATGACGTTTTGGAGGGCAATTTAAATAGTTGAGGTAATATTTATGTTTCCCTTAGGCTGAGCAAAAATATCCGAAAACTGGATTCCGATCCGTATCCGATTTTCAAAACCCGAAAAAAATCGATATCCGGTTTCAAAACCGGATCGGATATCCGATTCGATTTATTTTAAGATAAACCGGATCGAATACGGATAGTAGTTTGTCTAAAATCCGATATCCGGTATCCGGTTTCATATTTAAAAAATAATAAAATAATAATAGTCCAGAAATAAAAATGAAGGTCCAAAAAGAAAGAAAATCCTCAAATTAGAATGCTTAAATTTATATTATTATTTTATTATTACAAAAAACTTTGTTAGAGATTCAAATAAAAAAATATAAGCACATCGAGATACAAGTTAAAAATTAATGTGAATTTGTGGTATTGTGTTTATTCTTTATTATGTAATTTTGAATTATAAATTCACATGTGAATTACTATGTGTAGAAATTTATATATGAAAAAATATATTTTTTTATGTTGATATGAAATTAAAAAAAAATTCAAGAAAACAACAAAACATATAAGAAAATAAATTGAAAACCGAATGCGGATATCCGGTTTCGGATATCCGTTTAAAACCGGATATCCGGTTTTCGGATATCCGTTTAAAAACCGGAACGGATACGGATATCAATTTTCGATATCCGAAAATTCGGATATCCGAATTACGGATATCCGAAATTCCGGATATCCGTTTTGCTCACCCCTTTCCCTATACATGTAGCTTGAAAGAACGAGTCTCATCAGCCTATTTGAAATTTGAATTCTATACAATACATAATATAAACATGCAATTTTCCGATTGCATTGGACTTTTCAATTAATTCAAAACTTTACTCTTTATATTTGTTTTTTGTTTTATTTTTTCATGCGAAGCCAATTATTAAGAGAGGAGGAAGTCACGGTATCAGTTGGACTGGTCTTGGTCCAATTTCCAGAGCAAAATAGAGTCACAAATATGTCAGATATTATTTCAGTTTGACAGAGATTATTGCAAAATGTAAAAAATGTGCAATTTTCACTTGCCACATTATTACAATATTTATAAAAACGTTTAAAAACCTCTTATATTGCCAAAAACAAATGCCAACAAGGTATCTCCATGTTCCCTTGCTCCACTCCACCACTCCAATCAGATGTATTCTTTATTATTATTTTTTAAACTATCGGCACTTAAATTAAGAAAGTGATAAATACTTTTAATAACTGTGATTAGATTAGTGTCTCATTAATCATCCCATGATAAAGACTATCTTCCAACGCACAAAACAAAAAGCAGAGTGTCCTAACCCCAAGACATTAATAGGTAATAACCTCAATAGAATATTTACACCATTTACTACACTCCGCAGCTCCTTTTAACGACAATTTTAAGCTCAATATTTTGAAGTTCAAAAGATAATAGAGATCCGACTAATTCTCTAGATTCTCCTCCATTCTTTACATCTTCTCCGTAATGTGAATGAGAGAGAGAGAGAGAGAGAGAGAGAGAGAGAGAGAGAGAGAGAGAGAGAGAGAGACTGTAATAATCAATCTCCGAGGAAGTAACAAGAAAGGAGAATCCACTTTAAAAGAAAAAAATAAACAGGTAAAAGTGGACCATATTTAGCCTAAAAGTGCTGTTCAATCAATGATGGGCTTTCTGTCTTAATTACAGTGATGAAAACTAGGTTCAATAATACAGAGTTCCTTGTTTTTTCTTGCACTAATCGGCCTCATTTTCTTCTTCCTTTGGACAGTAAAAAAAAAAGCTGAGGAGGGCTTTTGACTTGTGAACTGTTAAGAGACAGAAGAAGGCCCACAAACACATGAGATGATGATGCATTACATTGAAAATCACTCTGATCTCATCTCAATCCTTCTTTTTACAAGTCCTTGTTTTTCTACTGTTGCATTCATATCTTCTTCCCTCTGATCTGAGGAAGAGAAGTGAACCAGTCAAGAAACTGAATCTGACATCTTATTACAGTTTCTGGGACTATTTACTTGCAATTCGGAAATAAAGTCTGACTGAGCTATTGCTCTTCAGGAAAAAAGTCCCAAGTCTTCGATTATCAAGAAAATGGACTGTGAATTAGGAAAGAAATCTCAGCCGTTGATTCCACCAAGTCCCTTACCATCAAGAAGGACCAAGTCCTTGCGAACATTGTAACCTCGGCGGCTACAAAGACTTCAATCGCCGATTCTCTATCGTCGTCTCCTTACAACTCTCCGCTGATCTCACCACCGTCGTCAGCATTCGTCTCGGCGCTGCAGTCGCCGTACATCTCCCCCAGAGCCAACGCCGCCGTCGCCGCCGTCGCAGGCAAACAAGACCCATGTCCCAACAACGAAGAAGACAGCAGCAGCAGCCCGACGCCGGCTACGACCCTAACCCACCCTTCGCCGCCGGTTTCTTACTGTGGGTCCCAGTCCGACGACCTTCCGAGCACCTCTTACACGCCGCCGCCGGAGAGAGACAGCGACGAGTGCTCAAAGGGTGCGAATAAGATCAAGATTGTGACTGTTTCAGGACAAGAAGCAGGTCCGAGGATATCCTTCTCTTTCCCCGTTCCGAGGACTTCGTTCGCTAAAAGCTCTGCTCAATCTCCTCCTTCCAACGCTAAGCTGAGGAGCTGCGACGTTTACATAGGATTCCACGGCCAAAATCCCAACTTGGCGAGGTTCTGCAAATGGCTCAAATCGGAGCTCGAAGTTCAAGGAATCGCCTGCTTCGCCGCCGACAGGGCAAAGTATTCGGACAGCCAAAGCCATGCGATTGCCGACAGGGTCATATGCTCGGTGAGCTTCGGCGTAGTGACCGTGACGAGCAATTGGCTTTGCAGCCATACAACCTTGGAGGAGATCAGATTCTTCGCCCAGAAAAGAATCTGATTCCTCTGTTCTTCGACGCAGACGCCGACGGAGTTTCAACCCTCTTCGATCCTCCCCGCGGCGGCGAAAACAACAAAGAATGTCGAGAAGCATTCGATGCTCTAGTGAGGTGCGCCGAGCACAAGCTAGAAGCTAACGACGGCAACTGGCGAAGCTGCATATCGAAGGCTGCTTTCGTACTGAGATCTAAGCTGGGGAGAATGAGCGTCGCCGAGAGAGAAGCCGACGTCGACCGTGAAATCCCATTCCCCAGAAACAAACACTTCGTGGGCAGAGACAGGGAGATCTCGGACATCGAAGCTTCCTTCTTCGGCGCCGGAGATTACTCAGACGCACAAGAATCCGTCTTCCCCAAAATTAAAGACGGCGGCGCTGCAGACGCATACGAGGGTTCCGCCGGCGGCAAGTACATAAACCTAGACGTCGGCAGGTGCAAAGAACCTAAGTTAGAAGCATGGGTCGAGCCACCAATCGGCGGCGGCAGAGCAGCTTCTTCAAAGAGGCCCAAATACAAAAAATCGAGAAGCGCCAAAACCCTAGCGAGCAACAGCAGCATAGTGTGCATAAGCGGACCGCCGGGCGTCGGCAAAACAGAGCTAGCCTTGGAATTCGCCCACCGCTACTCACAGAGGTACAAATTGGTCTTATGGGTCGGCGGCGAGGCTCGGTATTTCAGACAGAACATACTCAACCTATCCATAAACCTAGGACTCGACGTCGGCGCCGACGAAGAGACGAAAGGGGACGAATAAGGCCCTTCGAAGATCAAGAAACCGAAGCTTTTCGACGCGTGAAAAGGGAAATCTTCAGAGAAACGCCGTACCTGCTGATCATCGACGGCCTCGAGGCCGAGAAAGATTGGTGGGAAGGCAAGGACCTGCACGATTTGATCCCGAGGAACACGGGCGGGACCCACGTAATAATCACGACGAGGCTCGAAAAGGTCATGAGCTACGACGCCGTTCGCCTCCCCGCCCTTCCTTCGGACGAAGCAATGGCTCTGATGATCAAAGGAAGAAGGCGTTCTCCTTCGGAGCTCGAAATCCTCGCGAAATTCTACGAGAAACTGAAAGGGTCGACCTTCGGCCTACGGCTCGTGGGCTGCTTGCTCGCCGAGCTGTCCATCGAGCCGTCGGCCCTAATCGAAGCGGTTAGCCAAGTCCAAGCCGACGAAACGGGCCGGCCCGCGGGCTTGAGCCCGTTCCTGACGAAGGTGCTGACTTTCTGCGTCGTCGTGCTGCAGCAGAAGAAGAACGCTCTAGCCTGGAAGTCGCTCCAAGCCGGCGGGTGGCTCGCGCCGTCGCCCGTCTCGGCCGATTTTCTAGCCGAGGCGGCTCGAAACGTGCCTGCGGCTCGAACCGCCCTCGGCTCGAAATGGTCCAAGTGTCTGAACCTCGTCGGCTTGGCCCGAAGCTTCGACGAGGAAGAGTCGGCCCTTCTGTTGGTCAGGCTCGGCCTAGCCCGACGGGTCAATAGCAGCAGCAACAATAAGCAATCGCAGACGCTCGTTCAGTTCCACCCGTTAACCCAAACGTTCTCGAAATGGAAGTACGCAGACGGCGGCTCGGCGGCGGTTCGAGCTGCGGTCAGGACCCACTCGAACCCATCGGCCGACGCGGACCGACACCTGTGGGCCGCGGCGTTCCTCGTGTTCGGGTTCAAGTCCGAGCCGCCGGCGGTGCGGCTCACGGCTGCCGAGGCGGTGCTCTTCGTGAAACGGACGGCGGTGCCTTTGGCCGTAAGGGCGTTTACGTCGTTTTCGAGGTGCGGGTCGGCGTTGGAGCTGCTCAAGGTGTGCACGGAGGTGCTCGAGGAGGCAGAGAAGTCGTTCGTTTCGCAGGTGGAGGGCGGCGTCGGCGGGCGGGGGTCGCTGTGCTGGGAGAGGGCGGCGGTGGTCCGGTGCTCCGGCGGCGGCGCCGGAGGTGGCGGCGGAGGGAGGAGGAGGGTGGATGAGTGCGTGTGGGAGGAGGTGACTTTGGCGAAGGCGACGTTGTTGGAGACGAGGGCGAGGCTGATGATGAGGGGAGGGATGTTTGATTTGGGGGAAGAGCTGTGTAGGACTTGCGTTAGTATTAGGACGGTGGTGTTGGGGCATTGCCATGCTCAGACGCTGGCAGCGCAGGAGACGCTGGCCAAGATAGTGAGGATGAGGAGTAAGATATGAACGTTTTCTTTTGTATGATAGGACTCTGTATGATATTGATTCGGTTTTGTTACAATTTAAGTAAGAATTGGAGCGTGGAAAAGAAACTTAAGTTTATTTATTTGAAATACATGAGAAAAGACAACGAGCGGCATACCTGCAAGTTCCCGCAAAGACTATGCATCACCCCTATTAATATTCAGGGATAGGATTTTGCAGAAACAAAGAGCTTCAAAATAAGCTCAGAAGCAACGCTAGACCAGTAACTGTATATGCTCCTCGATGAAAAAGAAAAATGGAAGGGGTAAAACCATTAACAGACTTGAAGAATGACATTCCATGGCTATGACATCTCACTTTGCAATTATGCCGACAACGAAATTTTAGGAATTTTCACCATCTCAAGAATTGCCACTCTGCCCAAGAACAGGCATAGACCTCCGTGCGAATTCAAGCAGCAACTGCTTCTGTTGCTCACTTGTATGAGGAAGGCTCGCGCGCAGCAGTTCGACGGGCATTTCTCTGGCAATAGCTTTGGACATGTCAGAACCAACACCGTTCGGGTCCAGCGAGCTCTGACCAAGGAAACGTTGAACCGCAGTGTCGTACTTGTTGAAACAGTACTTTGTGAGCATGCCAAAGAAAGCATCAAAAGAAGCTTGCCAAAACGCACGGTTGGCGGGGCTACAATTACTAGCAGCGCCACGAGAATCTGTCAAGATCTCGGTTGCCCTTTCGAGCACAGATTTAAGTATGACAGAGGCACCATCTCCATAAGAACTACCAATTGGACGAAGTGGTGGCTGCTCACTCGAGCACACGACAGATGCAAGACAAGCTGCTAATGATTTAAGATCCATACGATCGACACACGAAGAAACAGTTTCAGCCAAGTTTGAGGTTGTCGAACATACTCCGGGATCAGATGAGATGGTGCCGAACAAGAACCTTAAGTTGCGGAAGATAGCCATAGATACAACCAAACTGAGGTCTCCCTGAGGAAGAAGTTGAAGGTAGTTCAGAAGCAGTTTCTTGCCCTTGGGGAGAGAAACGATCCTCACAAATACAAAGTCGTCTTTGGGTGCTAAGTTTACTGTATGACCACTAGTCCCCAATGGGTCCACGAGCTGTAAAGATGAGGCTAAACCTTCTAGAAGGACCTGTCTCTTTTGCCTCAGCTCGGCTCCACCATCGGGAAGCAGATTAAACTGTAAGAACCTGTCGATGTCCTCAACGTCAAGGAGAAGGCAAAGGCCATCCTCGATGGCAACCCTAGCTGCAAGCATAGGCTCTTGTTCCAAGGGCTTCTCAGAAAGTTTAGGTTCGATAGAGTCGCTTGCAGATGAATTCGTTGAGTCAACTTCGAGCAGTGGTCTGGGCCTGCGTATTGATGAAAACGAAACCCTACCAAGAGCATCCACCTGAAGAAAAGCATGAGGCTCATTGCTAGTACGAGGCTTTGAGAAACTATCCCTTAGGTTAACTGGGCAGAAGTGATGCCTCAGCTTAGCACCAGGGGATTTTCTAGCAAGGCAGGCCTGATGGTAATAATCTTCGACATAAGGATCATTAGTGTGAGTAGCAGCGAGCTGCATACGAACTATATTCTCAATCTCATAGACAGTCATGTACTTGGATTTATATCTCAGCAATCCGCCGTCACCGCTCAGGCCACCGAAATCAGGACGCTGGTGCGAATGGCGCATGATTCCTGGTCTGCTTCTCAAAATTGAAATAGCACCTCTTGGATCTCTTGCATCTGGAAAATCAAACATTTCGATATTATTCATAATGGGCGCAGAAAGATGGGGAAGCCCTCCAGAGTGGCCGAGAGAATGTTGATGATATTGATGCTGCATCCTAGATTGTTGATGCTGAGCTGCCATCTGTGGAGGCATAGGCCAGTTCTGATGAGACAATTGCTGCAGAGGACCATTGTTTGGAACTCTCGCTCGGTATTTAGAACCACTTAGGTTCATTGTTTGGTTTTGAAGTGGACTGTCGAGAGGACGACCATGATGAGGAGGCCGATGAGGGAAAGTTCCACTAAACTGTGATCCATGATGCAAGTTGTTTAACTGAAGCTGAGGATTTGACAAAGGAGAAAGATTAGGAGAAGCAGCTGGCATTTGGGAACGCCCGGTCGGTACGGGATATTAGGAATTAGTGAGGCCTGAGGAGACATGCCACCGCCAGGTGGTGGGTAAGACGTGAACGATGATGGTTTTGGAATGAGGATTGACTCGCTTGAATTCTGATGTTGTGGATTTGCTGTTGCATAAGGTGATGATGTGGCTGCTGTTCGGGGTAGGAAGATGTCCTATGCAATGAGTTTGATTCCATGACATGGAAAGCGTCACCATCAAAAGTGCGTCGATCGACCCAGTCGGAGAAATCAGGCTCTTGTGACCAGTCAGCCGAAGCTGAACCTGCAGATAATTAAAGGTGAGCGAATTAAGATTGCTTTATAGTGACACTGGTCATATTTTTTGCATAACTTACAGTAGGATGACTACCAAATTCGATACTAAAAACATCCTTACACAGATAACCCAAGGTGCCCCTAAGTAGAAAAATTTTACAACAATTCTCTGCACTTCAAAAATACTAAAGGTAAATGCTACTCTTTCTAGAATTATAATTCTTCCAAATTAGCACAGATTTAATTTACATCATACATAAATCAAGAATGGCTCTAAATTAACATGGCAGTCAGCAATCTTAAAGAAGAAACAGCAATGAACGAAAGCAGCCACTCACTTTGCCTGGATCCCCAGTCACCACTAACTCCTGCATTGTCTGGGCCACTGATAACTTTGTTCAACTGTACGAGCAAGATGCATACACACGGAAGTGTGTGAATTTTTTTTTTTTGGTATCTCATAATAATGATGAACCAAATGCAATATGTGAGGCATGTAAATCATATTTTGGCAAACAATCGAAGTGTAACATAACAGTTGCATGATGTGAATCAAAATTTAAACATCACATATAGATTATAAATTCCAGAAAAGATAGACGCTAACTTAGCAAGTAAGAAAAATGAAGACCAATCAGAAGGTAACTTAATTCTTTGCAGGTAGACACGAGACAAATGAAATAATTTCCAAATTAGCTAACCAGAAATCATGTCGACTTCGTATCTAATACCATCTGTCGGGCAACGTGTTTTCAAAATGATGACCAATCAGAAGGGAACTTAATTCTTTGCAGGTAGACACGAGACAAACGAAATAATTTCCAAATTAGCTAACCAGAAATCATGTTGACATCGTATCTAATACCATCTGTCGGGCAACTTGTTTTCAGCTACCATAAAAGGGACAAAATTTAAAGGAAATAACGAGAACATAAAGAATAGACACACCGGCTAACAGATACAGAATGTCATACCTCGGAAAACGTGTTACTGAGATCATCAATTTCAGAGAGAGATCCAAAAGCATTTCCCTGCAAAATGAAAATAATAATTTCCGCAAAAATTCCGCAAATGGTGATCATTAGTGTACTTCATGTCACGTCAATCTTAAAAACTTCGGATATCTTTTAACCTCCCAGCAGTACACACACCAAACGACACAACAGACATTATAAGCTTGCGTTCTACAGCAGACAGCGGTTGATGACAAATAAGGACAATACTTCAAAGTTACTTTACGAATAGATGCACACTTTAAATGAGACTTCAGAATCTTGACCGATATAAACTAATTTCTTAACTACCCAACAGAAAGTGAAATTGATGACATAAATTAACTAGTAGTTCAATGGCTGTCATGAACTAGAAAGGTAGAGATAGCTTTTTGGTTGCCAACAAAATGAATCACACAAGCATTTTGATATGAACTTTCAGGAACACGGGAGAAAATTGGGCAATGGGCATACGAAGAATCGAAAGCTTCAGCACCAACCTCTTCTCTCTAACTGATACTCTTCATCCCCATTTTCAGGAGGAGCAAAACAATCCTCTTCATCTTCTAACCCCCCGAGCTCAACTTCCTCACCAATGTCGTTACCAAAAAATGCATACTGTGAAGCATCAAATACATCATTACCTGATTCATCAAACGATACAACTGAAATTCAGCAGCAGTCAGCTAACAACTGAAAAGATCTATCAGCATCCAAAATTCAAAGCTTAACTTAACAAAATCAAGAATCAAAAGCTAATGCAGACCTGTAGGATTCGCACCAGTTGTTTCAGATCCCCAACTCCTCCACCTACGTAACCATCCATATCCAAATTATTCCCTTCCAATACAACAAATTCAAATCTACTTCAAAACCGTCTATTCCTTTTACAGAAACGCTATACTGAATATCACTACAAAAAAATATAGAGGTCAAACTAGCGAAAGACGAATCTAGGAATTTGTTAGGGTTTGTGACTGGAAAGAAACGATCTATATTACTATTACTTCACTTTGATACAGAATTGCAAAAGAAAACTAATTATTAAACCCATTGTTTCTTTTATTCTAGGGATGACGATTGGTATACCTTTGTTTTTTATTTATGCATCAAAATAAGAAAACTAATATCTCCAAGATTCGATGAATAAGATAATTTGACTATCAAATTTAGTCCTGACGTAAGTTTAGGAGATAAATTCGACTCAAACTCGACTTAGTCATTATCATTAAGTTGAAAATTGGGATTGTTACATTGTTAAAGAATATGGATTCTATTAGACTCAGAAGTGAATTTAAGCGTTTCGATAATAAAAAAATATCAAGAAAATTGAAGAAATCCTATATAGCAAGTAGCAACGTGTATGTCCCACTTACTTAAAACTAGAATTAGTTTAGGTGTATGAAAATATTTCATTGATTGGTTCCACTGTCATTTACGGTTACTTTCGACATTTTGCGGTATTTTTTTTTATCTAAGAACAATTAGTTATTTCTTCTTTCTGATAATTGTATAACTTTGATAAACCTTGGAATATAAAAATCGAAAAAACGTATTCGAGTTCAGCGTTGCATTATCATGAACGTTTGCATTATGCGTCAAATCACTATTCGACATTTCCAAAAAGAAATGATATGAAGATCTATTCGAGTTCGAATATTTTGTATCTGAACTCGAATACGTTTTTTTCGATATTTGAATTTGTTTTATTGAATTTTCTGTAGCATTATCATACGATTGTTTGTCTTCGCGTTAAATAACTATTCGATTAGTTCAAATTTAATGGGCTAATACTCTAAAAAGCGCAATTAGATGGCTAAAGGCCCATTTTCACAATATTAAAGTCACCTCAAGGCCCAAACAGTATAATACACAGTTGATCTCTTTGAAAGAGTGAAACAATGCGCCAAGGCTTCGATGAAACAGTTAACTCATACTCATGTTAAGAATCAATAGAGCGATTTCAAGAACAACAAAACCCCTTTGTAATCACTGGAAGAAGGAGAAGCTTGAAGCTTCATGTTTGGGAACATCATAAGAGAAGGAGATGAACCAAAACATTCAAACAGAGAGCTGCATGCAAAGTGTTCGACGTTATCTCCGTGAGAAAGTCTAACAAATGCATAGGGTTATAATGCTGCTGTCGCGACTGCGCAGACATCATTTCTCGGACGCGCTTCGAAATTTCAGCCCATCGAAAAGTTACAGAAATACGCAAATCATGCGCAAATCCACCTTGGGCAGGAAGCCGAAGAAGAAAATCTACCACAGAGAATACGAACTCGACAGAGTCATGGAACTTCAAAAGAAGCCATCGCTCGTCCTACGTCTGAAGTCCATCATCCAATCCCAGAAACTGGGATCCCTTCGCTTGAGGGATCTCGAAAAGGAAGTAGGGTTCGTAGAGAAATGGAATTACATGGCTGTCATCGAGAAATACCCTTGTATATTTCGCGTCGTCGGCGGCCAATCAGAAAAGTTGCCGCCTTTCGTAACGCTGACTGAAAAGGCCCAAAAGATCGCATCTTTGGAAAGCGAGGCCATGGTGGAAATGGAGCCCATTTTGGTTAGGAATCTGAGGAAACTGTTGATGCTGTCTATCGACTGTAAGCTGCCCCTCGACACAATCAAGTTAATTTGCAGCGAATTGGGACTGCCTAGTGATTTCAAGAACTCGATAATCCTAAAGTATCCTCATTTCTTTACTTTGAATGAGGTTAATGGCGTAGAGTATCTGCTTCTAGAGAACTGGGATTCTTCGTTAGCTGTGACCGCCCGAGAAGCAAAACTAGCATCATCGCAAGAATTGCTCGCTCTCAATCAGCGTTTAATAAGGGGCAAGATTTCGAAGGATGGCAACTATTCGGGCCCATTTGCTTTTCGGTTGAATTTTCCAGCAGGTTTCAGACCCAACGTCAGCTATTTAGAGGAAGTAAGAAGGTGGCAGAAGATGGATTTCCCTTCTCCTTATTTGAATGCTCGAAGGTTCGAAGGCAAAGATTCGAAAGCTCGTAAGAGGCTCGTTGCGGTGATTCACGAGCTTCTCAGCCTTACGATGGAGAAGAGATTGAGCTCTGCTCAGATCGATGCTTTCCATGCTGAGTATCGTTTGCCTTCGAGGCTACTGCTTTGCTTGATCAAGCATCATGGTATATTTTACCTCACTAACAAAGGGGCGAAGAGTACCGTGATTCTGAAGGAGGCTTACGGTGGGTCTTACCTGCTAGAAAAATGCCCCCTTTTGTTGTTTCGAGATAAGTTTCTTGCATTGATGGGTCGAAGCGAGGTTTAACGAATCCGCGCGGTAGGTTTACATGTAAGTTGTTTATTTTGTGATGTTGTTCGATTATTTTCATGGCAAGCCATCGCTCTGTTCTCTACTGAGCAGAAGACCAAACTCAAGATTATTCACTACTCTTAAGTTTTACCTTCATTTTGTCCGAACTGTGCAACATTTGTTAGGAGATCGATCAAACTGTGACGTTATTTAGTTAATGACAATTAAGCAATAAACAGATCACGATCAAAGACATTTAATAAGCCAGCGCCATCATTTAGGAAGATCTTTTTTCATAAACTACTTATGTGTGGACAAGCAAGAGTTGTAGCAATTAATAAACAAATGGGCTTAAGCACTTAATGACCTATTATACATCCATCCAATATACTAATTAAACACATATTTCATAATTATCACATTAAGTAATTACACAACATCATATAATCAAAAGTAATACACATATTACCTATTATACTATATTATATAATCCAGACATATACATTAGTACACTAGATTTTCATTATTAGAGCTACATGATCGACCATATACCTAACATATTCGATGGAGTATTATATATGTATATATCAATTGTCTCGTGTCGTCTATGTTGTTGGTCTGGCGTTTGGCGTCTGGTTGGTGGCGCTCGTAAACTCGGACAGAGTTTAGGCTATATGTCGAAGTCGAGGCACACACGTCGTAAGCTTTCCGTAAGACGTTATTGCCTCGTATTTCAGTGCCTCGGGGTGTCGTTGTCAACACGTCCCGAAGATACAACGACTTCAGGAATTTCGAAATGTCGGACACCGTAACGAAATTATCGGGCGAATCTACTAAAGACTCGAGCCTTTCTTGCTTTATTATTAACTTAGATTAGTATGCACTAACTCTACTCTAGAATGCTTGTGTGTGATTGAATGAATTTCCAAATTCATCAGGGGTCTATCTATAGGTTCTGAGGGGTTCTGGGGCGAATCTGTGAAAGGTATAACTTTTGGGCAGGGGCTATTCTGTGAATAGCACAACTATTGCTCTTTGACCAACCCTTTGACCGGATTCAATCTGGTCCGTCTGATCTGGATCGATCCAACAATCCAGATCGCACCCCTTCAGCTTGACCCATCGACTGAACCGCAGGTCTAGGGTCGGGTCGGGCCATCACCAACAGCTCTCTCTTCAGCGAACCGGTGCGACCCGTCGTCCCTAACGGGTCTCGCCAGCCACCTCATCATCATCCTGCACATCCACGTGCACGCCACATCATTGACATGTCGCCCTTTTTGCCACGTGTCATTGCCACGTCACAAGGACGTTCGCATCACACGCCACGTGGAGCTCTATCTAGCCAACACGTCATCGTTGGTGCCACATCATCATCGGTGCCACGTCATCCGGGCATAACTTTAAGTCCCGGTTCGGGCTTGTGGGCTCGCGGGCAGCGCGTATGGGCTTGGCCTCACGGGCTCACGCGTGTGCCGTTTGTGGCGCCTCATGAGCCCATCTCCTTGGGCTCACCTCTTGTTTGATAAACAACAAGGTGTAATCATATATAAAGTGGGACATTTGACACCCCCTTATATACTATCAATTCACTTTATAAGTTATTTGGCCGACTTTAATAATTAATTTCTCATTCACCCGATATTGGTTTTGAGCGTATTAATATTCGTTAGATTCCCACAAACGAACGTAAATCATAATCTTTCACCGATTTCTCGTTTTGGTGAACGACGGTTTCTCAATTTAATTTAAATCCATTTCAACTATTTATTAATGGGTTAATTACCCACACTTGGGCCCAAAGCCCACTTGGGCTTACAACACGACATATGTTATGTGGAGATTTTACATTTTCTTTATTATATTTTTTCAAAATACAAAATGCCAAAACATGTCTTCTTGCACTCAATCTTTTAGGTAGTCGGCCATTCATGTACCTAGAATACAACGTATCGTGGAATGTCATGTACCTATTCTACATATGGCTTTGAATAATAATCTTTATACAAACGGCAGCAAACATTAGGGTTAAAAATACACATACACATATCATAATTCAATGGAGGCTATCTTTGAAAATCCAGAAATTTTTTGATCATCCTCATCATATATTTCATCATCCTCTTCATCAATAACATCATCGTACGCCACAAAAAACCCTGGACGAAGAAAACTAATAACAAACTAGCCAATACTCAGCATGTTGCCAGGCGTACTTAAAAACGTCGGCGCTTAAACGCTATTACGGAGATCTTACTCGAAAAACGGAGGAACATTTGAATTCAAAGGTGGTTGGTTTACAAACATGGACATGGTATTCACTTGCGACCCCATCGACGACATCCATTACATCTTCACCAAGAACTTCAAGAACTATCCCAAATGGCCAGAATTCAAGAAAAGTTCGAGGTTTTAGGAGATGGAATCTTCAACACGGATTTCGAGCTGTGGGAACTTCACCGACGAACTACCGTGCAGTTCATGTCCCATGTTTTGTTGAAAGACCAGTTTACCTAAAAGTTTAAGCTTGTAGGGACGATTGTTCCAATTTTTTTTTTTTAATTTTATATATTTATTTGTAGCAACTCTTCTCGCGTCTAGGATGATTTCTTTATTATATGTACCTTAGACGTTAATTAATTATCTTAAATGGGCGGTCCTGGGTATTCGTACCCAATACCACTTTGGTCTCTGGGTTCTGATATCATGTTAAATAGCCACTACCTAAAAGCTTAAGCTTGGAGGGAGTGAACTGTATTTTAATTTATATATTTATTTCCAATGCAGTTCTATGATGCGTTTGAAAATTCTGTCTGGGAAAAAGTCGAGGGCCATCTCTTCCACGTCTTAGATTCTTTTTCGGATCGCAGTGTCGGGTTCAACTCCAAGACGTATTGCAAAAGGTTCACTTTCGACAACATTTGCAAGCACGTCTTAGACTACGATCCAATGAGCTTAAGGGTGGATTTGCCCTACGTAGCTTCCGAAAAAGCGTTCAACGATCTCATACACGGGCTTCTGCATAGGCACACATTGCCCGAAGGCGTATGGAAGCTTCAGAGATTTCTCAACATAGGGAAAGAGAAGAAGATGATCGAAGCGTGGAAAGCGCTCGATGATATGATCTACCCACTGATAGGCGACTACCGAGAAAACCCTACTCGAAAAGATTACGTCTTGTTGGGATCCTTCGAAAGGGCTTACGACGAATATTGCAAAATCATCGCTGGAGGAGGTGATAAATATTCCGACGTAACGAAATTTCTTAGAGATACTTCGTTAAACCTAATCTTCGCCGGGAGGGACACCACGAGTTCCGCACTTTCGTGGCTTTTCTGGCTTGTCTCGAAAAACCCTAACGTCGAACAAAAGATAGTGAGAGAGATGGAAATTCTCTTACACT
Organism: Craterostigma plantagineum; assembly: GCA_027422505.1. NCBI lineage: Eukaryota > Viridiplantae > Streptophyta > Magnoliopsida > Lamiales > Linderniaceae > Craterostigma > Craterostigma plantagineum. The sequence continues at coordinate 49,037 of JAPQWV010002122.1, forward strand.
CGAAAAGAGACGGTAATAATAATAATAATAATAATAATAATAATAATAATAATAGTAATAAATAATAATAATAATAATAAGAACAAAAATTGGAGAAAATTCACCGTCGAAGATTCCAAGAAACTCGTCTACCTCCACGGGGTGTTGGGCGAACTCTAAGGCTATTTCCTTCGCTTCCGTTGGAGCATAAATCTGCGGCCCGGCCCCACGTGCTTCCCAGTGGGCTTAGTGCGAGGGAGGGCGAAAAGGTGGTGGTATCTTTTTACTCGACGGGACGAATGAAGGGCCTGTGGGGAGATGATTGCTTGGAGTTTAGGCCCGAAAGGTGGATTTCAGAGCCCGACAGGGGCGTTATTAGGCGTGAGCCTTCGTATAAATTCCCGGCGTTTAACGTTGGGCCGAGGACTTGTGTAGGTAAGGAAATGGCTTTCATTCAGATTAAAATGGTGGCTTGTGCTGTTATTTATCGCAATAAGATTGAAGCTTTGGACGGCAGCGGTAAGAATAAGGAGGTTTTGCCTAAGGATTCTGTCAGACTTCAGATGAAGAATGGGTTGAAAGTAGGCCTGTAAACGAGCCGAGCTCGAGCTCGGCTCATTATCTGGGCTCGAGCTCGAGCCCTTACAGCTGAGCTCGAGCTCGAGAGCTCGACTTGAGTTCGAGCTTTTAATAAAAAAATTTAATAAATTAATAAAAATAATATAAATTAATACTCCCTCCGTCCCTATAAGTTTTGTACATTTGGGTTGCGGCACGGTTTTTAAGAAACTGAATATTTTAATAATATGGAGGTAGAAAGTGTATGTGTGTGACACGTCTTTTAAGAATATTTCATATTATTATATTGATTGTGTGTGATAGGTTTTTACTAAATATGAAAATGTACAAAAGATAGTGGGACGCCCGATTTAGTAATATGTACAAAAGTTACTGGGACGGAGGGAGTATAAAATATAAAAAATAAAAATTAAAAATTAAAAAATCGAGACTTTTAATAGAACTAATTAGAAAATTAGAAAAAATGTAAATTAATAATAAAATATATATTAATATAAAAATATAAAAAAAAATTTAAAAAAAAAAGAAAGAAAAGCTCGCGAGCATGTTCGCGAGCTTTCGACCCACTATATCCGGCTCAAGCTCGACATAAATGAGCTCGAGCTCAACTTAAATGAGCTCGAGCTCGTTTATATCGAGCTCGAGCCGAGCTTTTGCCGACGCCGGCTCGGCTCATCTTTCACCCCTAGTTTGAAAGTAAGGTTTGTCGAGGAAATGATTTGTTATTTGATTTTGAATTATTTAATTTGGAATTTTCTGATACGTTTGTGCATGCATGCATGTGTTAGAACTTAGAACTATTGTACCTTGCCGAACTACGCATAAATGAAGTCAAACGAAGGTGAAGGGATGTGGTTTTCTTCCAACATATCAAAGAATAGGGGAAAATAAAAATGTACATTAGTAACGGCCATAGCAGCATACCAGCGAGCATAAAGTTGCAGAAAAATATAGACCGAGTTTACAAGGTAATAATGACTGTTCTCAAAAGACAACATTACCAAACAAAATTATTCGAAAGGAGTGAGATCAATCTTGAAAGGTTTCTTCCCTTTGCTAACCCTCTGAAAATATACAAAAATTAACAATATTTTGTGTGTGTGTGTGTGTGTGTGAGAGAGAGAGAGAGAGAGAGAGAGAGAGAGACATACGGCAATGGCGATGAGCTCTTCCAAGAGTTCTTCCAAGTGGCGAAGTGGCTGCAAAGAGTTTAAGTTTTTTTTTCATCTTTTAGCAAATTATGCAAGGTGTTTGTTTAGTCAGCTTAAAGTTAGTAATGCTGTAATATGTGTGCCTACCCATTGTGTGGGACCATCGACTGGGGCTTTCAAAGGGTCATCGTGCACCTGAGTAAGGCCAACAATGGCGTATGATTTAGGACTCCAGCAGCACAATAAGGCTTACAGTAATCACTAATCACATATGAATGGTTATTGAAGATGTAAGAAAGGAAGAAATAGTATATTGGTGTTTATTTTACCTCCATAAATATACCATCAACGCCGACGGCAACTGCTGTCCTGGCAATGCAGGGTATTAACTCTCGAAGACCTCCACTCGCAACGCCACCACCCTCAAGCTGTTAGAATTTTCAGTCGTCAGATTAATTAAAGGGGATCCAAGAACTGTGCTTTGTGTGTGTGTGTGTGTGTATTATATATATATATATATATATAGAGAGAGAGAGAGAGAGAGAGAGAGAGTAGAATAATCTGATACCTTTCTCCCGGCAGGTTGCTGTAACGAATGTGTTATATCAGCCACCTGAGTAACATAAGCAATTTCAGGAAAAAGAAATCAGGATTGAAAGAGATTTCTGATGCATTTGTAATGATTTATGCAGATGGTTCTGACACATTGCGCTAGAAACAGATCAAGAATCTTACAACAGGACAATTAGCTTCTCTGATCCACTCTAGATTCCGTGGATCGACTATCAAGTCATCTGCATCAGACCAACAGAGTTACCACTGTAGAACTGTCGATCTTACTATGATTTTGGATCATCTCGGGGATAATAGTTTTTTTCACTTACTCTGTTAGGATTGGAACCTTAAAGCATTCTCGATATTTATACGTGTAATATAGAGTTCGAGCAATCTGATGATAAAGTGAGATTGACTTACTGTAACCAAACATTGTGCCTCTCTCACAAACCATAACACTTTCGTTCCCTGCCATCCTAATCTTTTCGGCAGAATTCACCATAACCTAAAAGAGTAGGTTAACGCAAATATTAGTCGGGTTAAAGAAACCAAGTGAGGACAGAATTTTAGATTAATAAAACGAAGGAAGAAAATGCACCGAAGGAGCACAAAATTGGCCTTTCTTGATATTGATTATCCTCCCAGTTTTGGCTGCTGCAACAAGAAGATCTGTCTGCATTCATAACGAAGATAAAACGAAGCGACCTAAATGAGGTATTTGCAATAAACGACTAAATTCAAAACACGAATAAATTCGACATATCCCACCTGTCGGCATAAGAAAGCGGGAATCTGAATTATATCGGCTACTTTTCCAACCGCTTCACACTGAGACACATCCAACCCATTATTGTTAGGGACTAATAATGGCTCTGAAAATGTTGACTTACTAGTGCATGTACATACGAGAAATTAGAGAACAATGCAATAGCTTCAGAAACAAAAAGATGCAATATTTTCTTGAAACTAACCTGGATAGACTCGTGGACGTCAGTAACTACTGGAATGTCATAAGTGGTTTTCACCCTTTCAAGAATCTGCAAATACACATGCCGAGATGAAAGATTTTTCAGCTTCTCAGAAACAGAAAATGCGTTGATCTGATTTCCCAGGCAAAATCACAACCCCAACACCAATGCAAAGGCTCTCATTTATGTTATGTTCATAAGACAAACTAGATGAGCAAACCAATCATAACCATATCAGTTTCAACAAATACCTTCAACCCTTCGGCCAACCCAGGGCCTCGAAACGATTTGGAGGACGTCCGATTAGCTTTATCGAAACTCGACTTGAAAACTAGAGGCAACCCAAGCCTATAGGAACAACACGAAAATCTCCAAAGGATAAGCAAAAATAGCCAATTAAAGTGAAATCTGAACCATAAACGTCTCCAACAACGGCACGAAATCGACTGCATCAATAACAGTACTTAGTAGAGATGGCCTTGATGTGCTTCGCCATGTAGAGAATGTGATCCTCCGATTCAATCACATTCGGACCAGCTAGCAAGAAAAATGGCTCCGCCGTCTGATTTTTTTCAACAAACAAAAATCAAATTAAGCGCCACAACAATTACGAAAAGCTAAGATTCCGACACAAATATGAAACAGGCACAGTACCTTGAGCTGGTTGAAAAGCAGCGACGAAGCCTCCATAACCACACTGAAAAAAAAAATCGATAGAAAGAAAAATCCAACAAAAAATTGAGAACTTCGATCTTAGATCTCAGTGAGCTGATAAGTTACTGTAGTGTTGATCTCATTACTCAACGACACGCAAAGCTCGCCCCGACAGTGACAGCTTCGGTATTGGGCCGGGTCAAGTCTACTCGGCCCACCATTTTACGGGCTTTGTATAGCCCACCAACCATATACGAATTAAGTTTTTTTCTTTTGGGTATATGCATGTCTTCTGTTACATACGTTAATATGGTAAATGAATCTTACCGAGGAGTTTAATTTAATAGTAGTGATTTAGCAGATTCAATGCATATGCTACTATATGAAAAAAAAAAAAAAAAAAAATAAAATCTTTGAGTATCATAATTTATATATTCTTAGTATGTTATATGACAAAATTGTGATAAAATGATTTTGTTGGTGTCATAGTTAATATAATAGCGTATGAATAATAAATATTTTTTTTTATTTATTCAATGGAAAAATGTTTATTAACATAAAATTGACACACCAATATATTAGATCTCATGTGCTCCTCACCAGCGGGGGCGGACCCGACTAAAAAAATTCCTTATCAATTTCATAGAAAAATGAAATAATATATAATATAACTAATATTTGCTAAATGACCTCACTAAAAATTATATTCAAAATAAAACCCCACAATGTTTATATACAAAATAGAAAATAATATTTTTTTTAATTTGGACCCCACTAATTTATAAGTCTAGCTTCGCACAGCTCCTCACCCTTAATAAAACAGATAGATATTTTTTGATCTTATTCGTTAATGGCAAATATTATTAATTGTGATTGCCATGGAATATCTAACTCGACAGTTACACTGTGCCACCAAGGACTCTCGGTTAGGTATCATCCATTATGCAAACAAATCCAACTGGTGATTCTATGTTTTGCGCGATGACTTGATGATTTTCTGTAAAGGGATCCAATAGTAAACTATGGAACAGTTTTATCTTGTTTCTGGACTAGAAGCAAATCAACAAAAATCTAATTTGCTCCTAGCTGGGGTCAATGCCACCACTGCTGCTCAGATGGTTGGAATTACTGGATTTCAGCTTGGATCATTTCCCATGAGATATCTGGGAGTCCCTCTCTCCCCCCCACCAATGGTCTAGAACTGTCTGCCAAATCCTTGTTGAGAAAATAGTAGCTAGGATAAGGTGTTGGACCACCAGAAATCTATCGTACGCAGCCAGACTGTGCTTGATAAACTCAGTTCTACTAGCCACACATGGATATTGGGGCTCCGTTTTCATGCTACCTAAGTCTGTTGCGAAGAAGGTGATCAAGTATGCAAAGTCTTTTTGTGGGGAACAAAGAAACAGGGCAGATGCTTACCATTGATTAGCTGGGAAAAAGTCTGTCTACCACGGATCAAAGGGGTTTGAACTTGAGGGATTGTGTAACATGGAACAAAGCTTTAGCAGGTAAAAACAGATGTGGGACATCAATAGGAAAGCAGACTCTCTATGGATTAAATGGATAAACGTGATCTACTTGAAGGCACTGATTTCTGGAATATAGGCCAGCAGTCGATTCTTGTTGGTACTGAAAAAAACTCCTTAGCTTGAAGGAAAAATTCAGGGGCGGATACATGAATCAAAGGTGGATAGCTGCAGCAGATGGAGTGTACTCAGCTAAATCTGGCTATCAATGGCTCAAGGGAGATCAACCTTTATTTCTGTTCTTTCGAGCTACTTGGAATAAATTCAACATTCCTAAGCATTCTTTCTTCATCTGGCTACTGGTCCAAAGGAAAATACTAACTACTGATAGGCTAATCAGCTGGGGGATTAATGTCACTGATGCTAAGTGTCGCCTCTGTGGAATAACAGAGGAATCAGTGGAGCATCTATTCCTTGAATGCGCATTCTGCCAACGCATTGCTGGAAAACTTACTGCCTGGGTCTGCATTAGGAACAATTCAGTAAATTTGAGGACTGACAGATGGATGAATGCGAGGGAGGTAAGCGCAATGTTCAGCAGGGGCTTCGCATGGCATGCATATCTGCTATGTTATATTACATATGGCGAGAAAGAAACACAGATGGCACTCAGAGGACGGCTGGAAGACAGTGGAACAACTCGCTGCATTGATCATTCGAGAGATGAAGGGGAGATTGATGAATTTTAGTAATGTGCAGAGCTAACTCTAGTCTATTTCGATATATTTGTTCATTTACTTGTAAATAGCTGAGGGTTATGTAAAATCTCGTTGCGCGATGTGGTAAATGAAATTTCATTCTACCAAAAAAAAATATTATTAATTGAAATTGACAACCCAAACATCAGTTGGTCTCCTTTAATAAAATAGATAGATAGATGGATATTTCAAAACAATGGGAGAGGACTTAGGCAAATTCAGATGCCGAAATTCACGTCACCTTCTTCAATCTTTTTTCATGTAACATCCCTCCACGTCTCACCAATATTTTTGTTCCTATTTTAAATAGGAATAACATCCTCACTATATATTTCTTCATTTAATGGATTTCCATTTATATTTTTCCTTTGACCGCATTTGTCTCTAACAAACCAGACGTTGATGGATTGTGTCAACAACAACCATAGATAGAGTAGGCACAACATAACCCAAAAGCTTCCCAATAGCAACGAAAAATGGCCGTTTATGATCAAACAAAGAGCTTCTCAGGCCAAGACCATCCCTCGAATTAATGCATGGAATATTCATTTCATATAAATATAAAACAGGTTCTATTTTCCCTTTCTACGTTAGTTCTCTGATTTCTCAGTTCTTGCTTGCGATGAGATCATTGGCATTGCTCTAAAGATTCAATTTTTCGCGTTAATTCCCAGATTGTTCTTCAGACATTACCGAAGCTTGCTGCAATAATAGGTAACACGGTTCTTGGCATACTTACTAAAAAGCTCGATCCTTTGTCTTCTTCAGCTAGAATTTAATTCATTTCTTGATTCATTTTTTTTTTCCCATAAGATTTTCAATCATCTGCAGAAATAATGAGTCTCCCGCCGCCGGCAGACGACGATCACCCGGAAAGTGATCCCAATTTCTTACAAGAATCCAAAAAGCCCGACAACCTCCCGAAGAGAGCACCCAATCTCCACCGCGTCTCGCCGTGCGAGCCCATATCGATCGACCCCACCAAAAACGCCACCCCATCTCAGGCCCACCAGAAGTCACCCAACGGGCCAAGGAAGACCGACGGCGGTTCGTATTCGAGACCCTTACCCAGCCCAGGCGGAGGATCCGCCGCCAGCATCTTATTACCGCCGCCGTCGGCCGGCAAGGCCGTAAACCTAGGATGGAACAGCCGCAGCGACAGCTTAGACAGCGCCGCCGCCGCGCCTCTGAAGCCGCACACCGGCGGCGACGTAAGGTGGGACGCGATTAACTCCTTCCCTCGGGACCAACCTCCGTTGGGGTTGAGCAACTTTCGCCTGCTGAAAAGGCTCGGCTACGGAGACATAGGAAGCGTCTACCTCGTCGAGCTTCTCGGGACGAACACCTTCTTCGCTATGAAGGTTATGGACAAGGGCTCGCTCGCCAGCAGAAACAAGCTCCTCCGTGCTCAGACGGAGAGGGAGATCCTCGGATTGCTCGACCACCCTTTCTTGCCGACGCTCTACTCTTATTTCGAGACCGAGAAGTTTTATTGCCTTGTAATGGAGTTCTGCAGCGGCGGTAACCTTCACTCGCTTAGGCAAAAGCAGCCCAATAAGCACTTCACCGAGGAAGCTGCTAGGTCAGAGATTTCGGCTTTTTTGAAGAAAGCTCTCGAGGCAATTTTTTTTTTTTTCATTTTATTTTCTTTTTTCTGCAGATTTTATGCGTCGGAGGTTTTGCTGGCCATAGAGTACCTTCACATGTTAGGGATAGTTTACAGAGATCTGAAGCCTGAGAATGTCCTCGTCAGAGAAGAAGGGCACATAATGTTGTCGGATTTCGACCTTTCGCTGCGCTGCTCGGTGAGTCCGACGCTGGTGAAATCGTCGTCGACCCATTCGGGGAACGCCGGCGATTCGAACGCCGGCGGACTAATCGACGACCAGAATTTAGTACGAGGATGCATACAGCCGTCGTCCTTCTTCTTCCCTCGCCTGCTGCCGTCGAAGAAGACGAGGAAATCGAAGTCGGATTTCGGGCTGGGCCACAGCGCCAACTCCTTGCCGGAGCTGATGGCGGAGCCGACGAACGTCCGATCGATGTCGTTCGTGGGAACCCACGAGTATCTGGCGCCGGAGATCATACGCGGCGAGGGTCACGGCAGCGCCGTCGACTGGTGGACGTTTGGGATCTTCCTGTACGAGTTGCTCCACGGACGACGCCGTTCAAGGGGAACGGAAACAAGGCGACGCTGTTCAACGTGGTGGGTCAGCCGCTGAAGTTCCCGGATGCGCCTCAGGCGAGCGCGGTGGCGCGTGACCTGATCAAGGGTTTGCTCGTCAAGGAGCCGCAAAAGAGGATTGCTTATAAGAGGGCGCGACGGAGATAAAGCAGCACCCATTCTTCGAAGGCGTCAATTGGGCGCTGGTGAGGAGCGCGGCGCCGCCGTACATACCCGACGTGGTTGACTTCACGCAGTTTAAGAGCGGTAAGGATCATTCCGGCGCGCTGGAGAAGAAGATGGCCGACGGCGGCGGCGATAATCTTAAGGGTAATGAAGGCGGCGGCGGCGGTAACACTATTAACGACGGCGGAGGAGGAGGAGTTCAAACGGTGGTTCGTACGTTGAGTTCGAGTATTTCTAGCTGAGATCTTTGTTGTCGGAGGGGAATTGATTGGTGTAATTTTATTTTGTTTATCTTTTATATTAGTAATTCTTTATTTTTAGAACGAGGGCATTCACTCGGAAAACTCAGAATGAAGCTTTTGTGTTCCCTCATATGGGTCTTTCATTTGGCAACTACTTGTAATGAATATATACGAGTAATGTATGAATGTATATGTGCCCAGAGATTTCCATCTTTCTCTGCCTTTGCTGTAAGTCTAAATAACAGAGTTCCACACTTCTTAGATCCAACACAATAAAGCTATTTCATAATCCAGTCCTTACAGGCATGAAAGTTTGAAGATAACAGTCAATTATGGGAAGAAAAAAACAACAAATGACTCGATTTCATTCAAGCGATGGGAAGAAGCTCGTAAAATTACACATTTCCAACGTTCCAAACGGTGGGAACTTTTTGCATAAGTAGGCGAAACGAAACCTCAAAGCAAGAAATGCAGTGTAATAAAAATTCAACAGCTAAGTCGTACCTTCTGCAAATTCACAGGATACTATTCAAGTATTAGCCAAACAGATCATCACTGTCATCATCATTGCCTGCTGCACTGGATTGGGATTTCTCCATTTTGTCGTTGGAATCGTTTCCCTTAAACCCGCTTGGAGGTTCTTCTTCTCTGCCCTTCGAGTAAGCCCAAGACGAGCCCACGTTTGCAGAAAGCGATCCACCGTAAAGATCGTCGTATATTCCTCCAACGGGCTTTGGAGGAGCTTTGACTTTCTCTAGAACTTCCTTAAGCTTATCAGTTACGCCTGAGTTGGAGGCAACGGTTTCCCTTACAGAAGAGTGTTCCTTCTCCTTTCCTTTTGGATATACGGTAATCTGTACAAGGGATTCGTATTTGCCCACAAGACTGCCTTCTTTAACACCAATTGGCCAGGCTCTGTCTCTACGTCAGCGCCATCAGAATATCCAACGACTTCAATCAACTCCCCGCCGAACTGATCCTTAAATGCTACCTTAGTTCTTCTGATTCTTTTTCGAGCTCTCTCTGTTGGTGGGTCATCTCTCTTGACTTCCAAACTTCCATTAGATGGTTCTTTGGTTCTTTTCAATCCATTGAGAGTACGATTGACGTATGTGTTATAAGCCAAGACTGCTTCTTCATCTGAAGGATCAGGTGGTGGAGGCAAATCGATATTTGAGGGCGGTGGGGGCAAAAGGGCTGCTTCGTTCTTCCTAAGAATGTACGTTCGAGTCGAAGCTGCAAATCGCAGTGATTGTCCAACCTCTAACTCGACAGGGGAATCTTTCGTCAGTCGCTCATTCGCGACAAACGTACCGTGTACAGACCCTAAATCAATTACGTAGATGCTGTGAGAGAGAGAGGTATATAACGTCAGTCAATGTGATCACATCACTTCAAAAAGGAAATTGAATCAGCGAACGCACTGTAAAGCTAGCGCAGTGCAAATTACAAACATCTATTGCGCTCCACATTGACTAATACAGTGGAGCCCAAATTGTGTTAATCTTTTAGAAGAAAACAGATAGACAAACAAGCATAGGTACCAGAAGCGAGGACATAACGATAAATCAATCAAAACTAGCAGCTTATGTCTAAAGATGAAAAAGCATATGCACATCAAACAAACTAACACTGAACTTTGTGAAATGAGAGCAACAAGAAACAGACCTCCCATTTTTATGAGGCACAACGACAGCATGCTGACGGGATACCGACTGGTGATCAAGCACAAAATCACACGTATGAAACTGTCTGCCAAAGACATGCCTACGCTTGTCCAAATTAATCTTGTCAAGAACCTCCCCTTCCTTTACGACGTCAAGGTAGTAAACACCACGGCGTGGCTCAATCGCCCAGTCAGGGGGCTGCCAATCGGACTGGCCACCCCCAATTGGAGTCAAGGGCTGATTAGGGACAGAATCTTGGGCCAAATTCTTTTGCGTAGGATTCTGATTCTGTAAACCTTGATTTTGTTTAAATGATTCATATCCTTGGCCAGTTGAAGCTGATGGAACATGGGTAGGCTCCTTAAAAGTGGGTTGTGCAGCTGACTTGGTATTACTATTGACAGAGAAAGGTTCAGAGGACTGGGCTTTTCTGAAACGATCAAGGCCTCCACGCCCATACATTGATCGACAAGGCTCAATCTCCTTCGCAAGTATAGGGATATGAAAATACAATTGTGTCAAACTCACACTCACAGGTCACTTCATGTCTACATACGATCTAAGCTCGCCATGCAATAATTCCTAAAAAAGGTCAAACCCTATAGGAATTTCCCAATTCCTGAAACAAATCAAAGAGCAATTGATCTGAGTAGTGTACCATGGAATAGGAGGAAAATTAACAGGAGACTAGCTCAAATCTCCAGCTTCATTCATAGAGCGTCAAGTTAAAACGACAAAAACCAGAATTACATCCCAAAGCATACCACATCTGCCAATATATTGACCAATTCACACAGAAAACGCTCAACGCGGTAGTCGGAACAACTAATTCATGAGTATAAAGCCATTCACGAGTGGAAGGCAAACCTCATCTGCCACTAGCTCACTTATCTTCTTCTCGGCTACACAGCGATCGACATTAAAAACCCTAAATTTCACGTGAAATTGGATGATATGAAGAGAATCGATTTTATGAATTCACAAAAATTAACCGAGAATACTGCAATGGGCTAAACTTGACTAGATCAAATCCCTAATGTTTTGTTGGGCTTGCAAGATTTCGATATCCATGGCCCATAATGTCGATTTGAATAAAAAAAAATAAGGTAAAAAAAAGCACATGATGTTGGCATTTGGCATCGCCAGCCATAGCTCATCAAACTCCTAATAAACAAACTAACTTCACAGAGAAACAAAGACAACATAGTTTCCTTCCTTCAACTCGAAGCCTCTCCGCCTTCAAACTGTTCCTTCTGTCTCCATTTACAGAGCTCATCTTCAACGATCTTCTTCGCAGCTTCGGCCATCTCAGCCCTCTTCAGAGCATCTTCGATCTCAGACTGCAATACTCATTCTCCTCGGAAAAAGCCTCCGTCCTCTCCAACGCCTGCTTCTCATTCCCCTTGATGGATTCCACCTGCGCCATGGCCGTGGCGACCTTCATCTCAGCCTCGTTCTTCGTCTCCTCCACCTTCTTCTTCATCGACGAACTCCTCCGCCGAAATTCTGATCTTCCTAGCCGCCGAGTCAGCCCTGGGAGAATCTTTCATCCTCTCGTCGGCGATTTCCACCGCTCGCTTCGCCTCCTCTGCTTCCCTTAGTGCAGCTTGAAGCTTCCCTTCGTTTTCCTTCTCCGAGATTTTAAAGATTTCTGCTTCGTGTTTGAGTATGGAGACTTCCCTTTTGATCCCTTCTGCTTCTTGGGTATCCCTTTCGACATCCGTTAACAGATTCTGCAGATTCGTCTGCATTTCTTCGAACGAGTTCTTCGACGCGATTGAATCGAGCTCTGCCCTTAAGCTTTCGAGCTCTCCCTCCATCTGCTCGATTTTCGATTCTGCCTCGGAAGCCTTCATCTTGGATTCTATACGTTCCTTCTCAGTTTCCTCCAACTGTGATCTGAGCACATCAACTGAGCTCCTCAGCGAAGCTTCTTCTTCGGCGATTTCCTGGAAGGTCTTCTTAGCATTTTCGAGTTCGAAAACAGCAGACTTCAGCGAATTCAGGTCTGAAGAACGGACGTCCTTCAGCTGATCCCTCAGCACTTTGATGGCTTCGTTCGTCTCCTCCAATTTCTCCTCAAGATTCTCTTCCACGCCGTACTCTTCCCTCAGTCGCTTAATCTCCCTCTTAGCTTCTTCCATGGCTGACTTGTGTACGATTACCCTAACTTCCCTCTCTGCTATGAGCTTCAAGTTCTCATCCTCGGCCTCGAGCGAGGCCCACCTCACCTGATCGAGGGCCCCACGGGTCGTCGAAATCTCATTCAAGAGAATCCCTTTTCTCTCTCCTCGTTCGCCTTAATCCTCTGCCTAGCTTCCTCAGCCTCTTGAAAAGCGGCCACCTTTGCTTCCAAGGCTGCGTCGAAGTCTAGCCTGAGGTTCCTAAGGCTCTGTTTTCCGGCGATCAGTTCGCCGGCGGTGGACTTGTGGGACTCTCTTTCGCTGTCTACGTTCGCCTTCCACGCATCGCTGCTGCCCATTTGGTCCTTGATTTGCTTCTTCTGCTCGAGCTCCAAGGCTCGGGCTATGGCTTCTTCTGTTGCTTTGATGGACGCCTGCTTCGATTCGCTGAGGTTTTCGAGCTTGTTCGTGAGTTCTTGGAGGGTTCGATTGGCCTTTTGGAGGTCCTCGAAAGCCTGGGATTTTTCCTGCTCGGCGGCCCTTATTACGTGCTTGTAGTAGTCGAGCTCTCGGGCTATCATGTGATGCTGTGTCTCCTTCTCTAACACTCTCTGCAACCATGAAAGAATCAGACATGCAGATAACAGAGCATTATCAGAAAGATGATCAAATCAAGAAAACTGCTCTGATTTTTATCATTACATTACCTCTTCGGCCTTTGATTTCTTGGTCACGGGCATTTTCGAAGGAGAGCCGGCGTCTCGGAATAAGCTGACAGCCGCCCGAACGGATTCAAGGGGGCGCTGGTGTCGATTTCGGCTGGAGAATTTTCGACGTGTTGGGGCGAATTGATGGAATTTGGAGAATTTACGGTTCCTGGAGATCCATTCCAGCTATTCTGTCGAGTTCTTACCCTAAAACCGAACATGTTTGTGCTCCGTCGCGCCAAGAACGCAAAAAGAGAAATCTTGAAAAGGAAAAAGCTTCGATCTTTCGATGGATTTCGAGAGGGGATCAAAATCTGACTGTTTTACTTACTCTGAAGATTAACAGAAATGTTTTCAGGGATCTTTCTTTCTTTTTTTTTTCTGTTTGTTTATTTCTGTGGAAGCCCTGACATCTCGCTTTTGCTGGCAACATTGTAACTGCACATTTACTAAATTTAGATAATGATTACAGAATAATTCCATTACAAATATACCTTAAACCAGACCCAATTCTTATTACACTTCTGCATAGAGTCTGCTCTGCTCTTCTTCTGCAAGAACATATTCTTACAAGCTGACGAAGAAACATATACCATAAAAAGCTTGAAACTTCATTGAAATGTATAATGGGTTGTCACAGAGAAATATCCTCCAAGAAAAACGCAGCAAAGATTAAACGTCGCAGAGTAGAACGAAATCGTAATGTAAGGTAAATTCGTAGCTAGCAAACGACAAAGATTGAGTTTAAGGGTTCGTCGAGCTATCAGTATTGGGCTGAGAAGCTATATATCTGGCGACATCAACGCAACACTTAAGCTTATCTGCTTCTTCCTCGGGAATTTCGACAGAGAATTCTTCTTCGAGGGCCATAACGAGTTCCACTCTGTCCAAGCTGTCGAGGCTCAGATCCTTCTGAAAATGAGCTTTTTCTGTAACCTAAACTCGAGCGGAAGAAGTGTCAATCACGTCGAAAAGGAAAGATCGACGTATCGAAGTAACTAATCATTACCCTAGTGGGATCGACTTTGTCGAAGTTCTTCACAAGCTTGAGCACTCGACCTAGCACTTCGTCCTCCTTCGAGCTCATGGCAGTGCTGCAAAAACGCAGTAATCGAAGATGCGAACAGCTTCGGCTAGAAAAGCCTTTGGAGACGAATATCACTCTTACAGAGATGGGAATCCTCGCGTAACTTAGAACAGCTCTTCGAACACTTTCCATCTAATTAAATTGCCGCTGAAAAGCCTGAGATTCGAGTCATAAGAAAAACAGAAACCTTGGCAGTGGCAGATAGAAACATAAACCAGAGACAGAATCAAGGACATAAAATCAGACAACCTCAAAGATTACAACAAATAGAAAGTTCTGCTACGACGTAAAAACAGAACTACCATCACGAGGTAAATGAAGTGCGATGCGTAGATGCTTCAAAAGACGCGCACCTTGAGGCGGAGCTGAAGCCGATTATTACGGGAAACGTGACCGTGTCGGCGGAGCATCAACCTCACTGTAAGAACTAAGAATGCATCTTACAGTAAATGGGCCAATGTTTAAGATATTCGTTTGGGCTTCT